>JAPYZC010003372.1:0-21327 GCA_030522665.1 Ichneumoninae sp. A BG-2022a | reverse complement strand
ATAATAATAATTGCAAAATGTTATCAACAAATTCATCAAAAAATTAATTGGTTAACAAATTACCCGGCAACAAAACTTTTTTTTAATGAAAATGATTCGGTTATTTTTCTGAATACGTATGAATGTTTTCTGATTTTTAAGTAATCGTTGGTTTTTATTTTTTTTATAGAACAATAATCAACGATTACTAAAAAATCTGAAAAAATTCATACGTATTCAGAAGAATAAACGAATCATTTTCATAAAAAAAGTTTTGTTGCCGGGTAATTTGCTAACCAATTAATTTTTTGATGAATTTGTTGATAACATTTTGCAATTATTATTATGTAAAATTAATCTTCTCAGTACCTTTAGTATACATGATTTTTTTCAGATTTTTACACGATCAAGAAGTACTTGCAATTTTCTCTTATTGTTGTCGAAGTCAGCGCGCAGCGAGACTCCCTCCTTAATATCCATGAAGGCGTGGACCAGTTTGTAACATTACAGACATCTTATTACCACACAAATCGCTCGATACGAGCACACACTTCGTTCTCCAATTCAATTATGGAAGGGCAATCGAGAGATTGTGTTTTGCATATTCCATTCTGACGATCTAATGCTACTCCGCAAAATGCACTCGATTAGGATAGCCTTATTTGCATGTAAAAACAAAAATTAAACCCATAACTTTACACATCCTGGGCGGATCCGTTAACGGTACGCTGGGGTAACTCATTATCCGATGAACGTTTTAGTCTCCCATATATATATTTTTTTCGAATCACTCGAGAAACTTCTAATACGCAAAAGATTCATGTAAAATTTTTTCGATTCGCGGAATTTCAATTAGTGAAGTCAATCTGTATTATCTTCCGCGTTATAGCGCCCTCGCTTCCCAATTCAGTACCGAACATACCAATTAAAGATAAGCTGGGGGAACGGCTTATCCCAGTGTGCCGTTCCATGGTTAAAATATTCGTAAAGTTTTGCATAGCTATAGGAGAGAACGGGGCAAAACGGACCACCTTTGCCAATCGTTCTTTGCGGGACGTAAAATGAAAGGCTCATCCCGAGCGGCGAACCGTTTTGCCCCAGGGTTTCTCCCAGCCGCGCTGTCCCTTGCGCGGTTGTAACATTAATGTTCCGCCGGTGTCAGCGAGAGAGTAAAACGGGTTATCGAGCGCGGTCGTTCGTCTCGATCGAAGAGGCAATGGGGATGACACGAATAACGGGTAAAACGAGACCGGAAGAGAGTCAACGATCGGTGACCGTCGTCCCGCGAGCCGGCACTCGGGACTGTTTAGAAGTTAGTGTGCGACTGATATAGTGGCTTCTCACTGCTCACTGTGCCGAGTGCTCGGCCGTGCTTGTCTAGACTGACTCCGCTCGCTCACAAAGGAGCAACGATCTGAGCTCGACACAGCATGAATAAATACTTACACTCTGTGATCTACCCGGACGATTGGGCTAATAGCTGACTGCTCTCAACGGCAGTCTCGCCGCGTTCCGAGGATCGTTCTCAAACGGGGAAAACGTCAAAGTTTCAGCACACCGTAGGAAAATTATTATTTTCTTCCCGACTTGGTTAAAATAACGAAATTCCTTGCGTGCAAGACGGGCGGAAAATCGCCTTCTATCGACCAATAATCATAATTAAGGTGTGCGCATGCGCACACGTTTCATTATTCCCTTCAGAGTAATAGGGCTCATTACTCCCTATGGAAGCCCTGTTACTCCTCGGGGAGTTATAGTTATTGGCGAATATAACGATTTTTGCGACGCAAGAAATGTGATTATTTTAACGAAATTGGAAAAAAAATTATCGTATGCTGCACGGAACGGAGTGAATTTTCATCTCGTATGATTCCTGCCCTCGTTTCCCTCGGGCAGCAAACTTTACACTCGCCAAAAATCAAGCACTACCATTCCTTGTAGCATAATGTATTATTTTTCCCGATTTCGCTAAAATATTCACATGCTTGAGTATCCCATTAATTATGACCAATAATCATAATTAAGGTGTGCGCATGCGCACACGTTTCATTATTCCCTTCCGAGTAATAGGGCTCATTACTCCCTATGGAAGCCCTGTTACTCCTGGGTGAGTTATGTGATTATGTGAATTATGTGACAAGAAATGTGATTTTTTTATCGAAATTGGAAAAAAATTATCGTATGCTACACAGGGTGGAGCAATTTTCACTTCGTATGATTTTCTGCCCTCGTTTCCTCTGGCAGAAAACTCCAAACTCGGGAAAAATCGTGCACTAACCTTCCTTGTAGCATAACGTATTATTTTTCCCGACTTCGCTAAAATATTCACATATCTTAAGTGCAACACGGATGGAAAACCGATTATTGTTGACCAATGACCTTTATTAACCTGTGCGCATGCGCAGAATTGTTTAATTACTCTCCAGGAGGAGTCATGAGTAATATTCATTGGCAAAAATGACGATTTTGCGAAGCATGAAATGTTATTTGAACGAAGTCGGAAAAAAGTTTCGTATGCTATAACATACGATATTTTTTTCAGACCGCTTCCTCTCGTATACGAGAGGAAGCGGATTATCACCTCGTGTGATTTCGGGCTCCGCTTTACTCAGCAAACTTCACGTTCGGTGAAAATCGCGCAGTTCCCTCCATGCATAATACACTAATTCCATCCGTTTCATTTTCCATTAGACCTACCACAGTTCCGACCAGGAAGAACTTATACTCGTTACCGGATATCGATAATAACGAATCAACGTTGATTCTATTGATCGAACGAGTTTCATGCATCTCTTGTCTGGCGGTCCGAAGAGGTGAGCGGGGCGGAACGGCGCCTGGGGGCAACACGGATTACAGTTACCAATTTTTCCCGGGGCACAAAAAAGTCTCTTACGAAATGGCGGACAAGAGTCCATTTTGTTGGCAGGAGAGCGTTAATGTTTCCCATGAATATTCATATCGGTGAGAAAATTATTACCGTAGATTGTGATGCGAGAGGACTTTGCATTAAAAAAATGATCCGTGATTCTTCTGAGAAAAAGAAATTGTTGGATCAAGTAAATGCGCGACGACATACGTTCAAAGGTGTATTTTGTTGGTACAACAAAAATCTTTGTTTCAATCGACAAATTTTGAATAAATCGAAGCGAACAATCGTTTAACAAAACAATGATTTATTCGTACCAAACAAATAATAGCTTTGAATTTATGTCACCGCGACTTTTGGTTAATCCAACCAATTTTTTTTCTCAGCGCACCCAGAAAAAAAAATTTATTTGATTTAAATATATATTTATATTTATATTTATATTTAATTTAAATAAATATTTATTTAAATAAAGTAAATAGTTACTTAGATGAAATAAATACTTATTTAAATCAAATAAATATTTTACTTAATCTTAATAAACGGTGGCCGTCAGATAAATTTTTTTTCTGGGTGCGTACCGCGGGTGCGATCGACACATATGAGCGCAGAGATCGAACGGCGCTCACACACGATAGGTACGAAAAGTAGGGGAGAGCGGGGCAAAATGGGGCAACGGGGCAAAACGGGCTTTTTGGGCAAAACTAAATTTCCCAATCATTTTTGCATCGGACAAGGTGGCAAAACTGGGCAGAAAAGCTTGATCTATCCGATAGGGCGAATTCGGGCATCCAAAAATTATTCGAAAATGACGTTTTGCTCAAAAACCCCGTTTTGCCCCGTTGCCCCATTTCGCCCCGCTCCACCCTACCTCGAATTACGCGAGAGTATGTCGGACAGGGACAAAACTGTCGCGGCAACACCCACGGGACAATAAGGCTCTCATCGGCGCAAGCTCGGAAATACCCCGTACTCGTGTTCGCCTCGTAATCGTCGCATGGCCCGGCGGTTCTTGACGAGGCTGCTGCGCGACGTGGAGACGCTCTCGCGACTGTACAGCGAGCGCCGGTACGCTCCGGTGACTCTTTCGCGATACATCACGCGGAAGACCGGTTAAATTGCTTCTTAATTGCAGCACTGGCGAGCACGGCTGCACCGGGCATATACAGAAACGATAAAGAAACCGAGAGGAATTAAAAGCAAGGAGAAGGGGCGGAGAGCCGAAGCGCCGCGCGAGGCTGCTATGCAAATCGATCGTGACTCTGGACCGGCTCGCTCCCTTTGTCCTTCTCCCACGTACGCGAGCCTGCAACTGCACAGCCGAGCGAAAGAGGATACTATTACATCGTTCGGCAAAAAAAAATATATATATATTCTTTCAGAAAAATTCCATCTGTCTGACCCCCTGGAAAGTCGGGCGAGGGTTCTCGCGTGAACCACGTAAATCATGATCCCAGCGGAGGCGTGCACTGTCCTTGCACGACCGGTAACAGGAGGTAGGCACGCTGGCGAGACTGGGGAGAGTGGAACCAAACGGGGCAAAAAGGACCATTTTTTTTTAATCAATTTTTGTTAGCGGTATACAAAAATAAAAAGTGTGGGCTCTAATGGAGTCCGTTTTGCCCCGTGCTCATCTACACGTAAGCACATTTGCTATATGAGGAGGACGGGGGGAGCGAGGAAGAGCGAAAGCGGAAATAAACGGCGCAAAACGGACTATATTTTTTTTATCAATTTTTGTTAGCGGTATACAAAAATAAAAAGTCTGGGCTCTAATAGAGTCCGTTTTGCCCCGTACCCATCTACATGTAAGCACATTTGTTATATGAGGGGGACGGAGGGAGAGAAGAGGAGCGAAAGCGGAACCAACCGGGGCAAAACGGATTATATATTTTTTAATCAATTTTTGTTAGCGGTATACATAAATAAAAAGTCTGGGCTCTAATGGAGTCCGTTTTGCCCCGTGCCCATCTACATGTAAGCACATTTGTTATATGAAGGGGACGGGGGAGAGAGGAAGAGCGAAAGCGGAAACAAACGGGGCAAAACGGACCATATTTTTTAAATCAATTTTTGATAGTGGTATGCAAAAAAAAAAGTGTGGGCTCTAATGGAGTCCGTTTTGCCCCGTGCCCATCTACATGAGGGGGAGAGAGGGGAGAGAGGAAGAGCGAAAGCGGTTATTGGCTATCAGGGTAGATAGAGTACCTTGCTCCCGAACGGAGTCGTACCGGCCTTACTATATCAAACAAGTTATATGCATACATAGTAATATATATATGTGTGTGCGGTACAAAGTACTATATATCGAACACGAGCGTGGTTCTCAACCCACGATGTATTGTGAGCCCAGCACAGCCGACCGCGAGAAAAGATCTCGTGATCTAGATCAGCGCGTCTCGTGATCACTCGTGCGCGACTCTTGGCGCTCTCACTGTCGGTCGTTATTCATTTCTTTTTTTAATCTCGCGTTTACCTACATAAGTATTGCTATGGTTTATTGACCCGGTGAGTTTCAAGATCAGGGTAAGAAGCTCTCCCGGCAAAGATAAAGGGCATTGCCCGCTTTCTACACGGCGGAAAATTGTTCTGTTTCTCTAACAAAATGTAGATTGTTAATAATTGATTATTTGCTGCCACAGCAAAATATTTTGTTGTCCCTATGTTAAGCAGGTATATGAGTTATGGCAACAAAATTCTTGCGGTCCCAACAATTTTTTTTCTCCGTGTAAGACCGCACAGCATTTGAAGCTAGAAGTTCAAATTTTTTTATACAAATTTAATAATAATTAATTTAACACATGTATATATTTTCCAATAATTTTTGGATGCCCGAATTCGCCCTATCGGATACATCAGGCTTTTCTGCCCAGTTTTGCCACCTTGTCCGATCCAACTATGATTGGAAAATTTAGTTTTTCCCAAAAACCCCGTTTTGCCCCGCTGCCCCATTTTTCGTATAAATGAAACGTCTGCAGGAAAGTGGTAACGATCTCTGGTACAATAGCCAAGAATTGCAAATTTGCGCGAACTCAATTTGATTTTAATGAAAAAATTAGTTAAAAAAAAATGGACGAAGTTCGTTTCGATGTTAACTTTTTACGGTAAGCGCATAGCTCTCGCGATGTTCAGGCGCGGGGACTTGTCGTTGCGTCACGAGCAAGAGCACGACAACGACGACATCAAGCCATTTAAGGTCTTCGTGTAGTTGGGTAAGTACGTTGTGTCCCGGGGACTCGCGCGTCCATGCCCTTTCTCCGGTAATACTCTTGCACGAGCCCGTCGTTCGTGATCTCTCGCAACCGGCTCGCCCCGCGGCTATCGAAGCTTTCCAATGACTAGACGAGAAATGGGCGCCTGGCCTGTGGCCATGGAACGTACAGAAGGGAATATCTCTCTACGCGCTCGGTAAAAACGCGCTGATTTCGCAAAGGGACGACATTGCGAAAAACAACCCGGGAAGAATATAGCAAAGGAAATGCAATAGGACGCGAGCCCGAGGCGACGGATTTCCGTGCGAGCATCGTCACGTTTGCAAACGTGTTCGAGACAATGACGGGGAATCTGACCCGGTCCATCTACCCCGAGAGAAGGCTCTCGGCAAAACTGCCAAGTCATAGGGGAGAGCGGGGCAAAATGGCACATCGGGGCAAAACGGAATAATGAGACAAAACGCAATTTTCCAATAACTTTTGGATGGTGGCGATGGTGTTACCTGGGCCAAAACAGGTTTGAAAATTTGAATGTATTATTAGGACAAAATGGGGCAACCAAAAATTAGTGTAAGCTTGAGTTTCGCTCTCACTGTTCCGTTTTACCCCGCTGTGCCATTTTGCCCCGGTCTCCCCTACGGTAAATTTCGACCAGGCTACTCGGTAAAGCATGACTCGGTAACGATATGACATTTTCACAGGGCTCATAGCAAGACTGCTAAAAAAAGAATTACATATTTAATGTACCGGGCTGGAAGCTTCTATGCAAAAGCTGGTACATTAAATTTAATGTACAATAGTGATGAAAAATTATTATACTTTCTCATTGAAATATTAAAGAATTTCCAACGTTTTGAATACACTGAACATTAATTTTTCATGAGGATTGTGCATTAAGTTTAATATACGGGTCTTTGCGTAAAAACTTCCGTTCCGGTACATCAAATTTCGTACGAATTTTTACCCAGCCCATAGGGTAATTTTTTCCCGAATGCGAGTTGGAAAAATGTTGCGTGTCTGGCGGAGAATTTCGTGGATAAAGCTCGGAATTTCGAGGATAATACGGTTGAATCAACTAAGATTCGGGCACGGACGTTCAACTAAATATTTTGTTGGTACACTTAAAAAATTGGTTAGTTCAACAATTTTTTGGTTGATTGCACCTAAATATTTTTGAGTCATTAAAATATTTTGTTCAACCAACAGAATATTTATTTGAACGTCCCTGCCCGAATCTTAGTTGATTCAACTATATTTTTTTATCAGTGTGGTCCGACATAATAAGCCGGTATAACTTACGAACCTAAAACAAACAGTTCAGAGATTAACTATATGTTTTGATAAGCAGAACTTATCCCGAGTAAAAATTTTCCAGCGTTGCATAGGGGCCTGACACGGGCTTTTCAAGCCTCCTCCGAACCCTGTCAGGGCCCGATGTAACGCTCGAAAATTTCCTCTCGGGATATTCCAGCGAAAATTACGGCATATTCGGGTAATATCTGCGACAGCGAAAATTGCCATATTTTCTAGCAGAATGCGTTAAGTTTAATACGAATGTATGCCAGAATGTCGGCGCACCGTTCCCATATATCAGGAAGTTCTGTCGGTTTTTACGAGAGTTACGCGCCAATCGGGATGGTCCATATTCGCCACTTTTATCCCACAGACATTTATGCACCCGACAGACGTTTATGGGCAAACTATTTCGTTACCGCCAATGCGCCGCGGTTGTTCGGGCACTGGCTGTTTCCCGCACCGCGGAAAAGCGCGTATCCGAGGATCGCAGAATTATGGAGTCTGATAACGAGTCCCCGCGTGAAACCGTTCGACGCTCGCGGCACGTAATTACTGCGATCTCGCCGACCCCCTTCGCCCTTCTCGAAGCCCGTTCGCTGTTAATGTTAAACTCGAATTTAATGAGATTTCGTAGAAAATGCAGTAACGCCCGCGGTGGAAAATCACGAGCGGGAGAGCACTCGCTGTGTATCGCAACAACGATGCAACGTCGCTCGGGCTTTCCGTGTAATTCGATTTAAAGAGGACTAACGATGCTGATGCGGACTCGCGCTGGGTGCAAAAAGTTTCTGCGGCTTACATTTTTTTTTATTTACTTTTTTTCATTTTTTTTTTTTTTACGTGTCAACTTTTTCATTTCCCCTCTTCTTTTTATCGTGACGTTCCGCACAACCGCAGTTACGGTGGCTCGTTGCGTTTTATCGACGATTCCAAAAAAATCGCTCATATCGCGCGGTCCGACACCCCCGGCAGGTCTCGGGAAATTCTCGGCTTATACGTGCACACATTTGATACATATATATTTTTCATAGGTGAAAAATATACGCGCGTGTGCATCGCGCGAGGGATTTCGAGACGCGGCAAACGGGTCGACGCGGCGGAAAATTCTCATAAATATTTATCGACCGAGCGGGAATTTCGGGCGTGGACGAAACCGTAGGACCATGGACCACGCATCGGACACTGCAGGTGCATGCGCGTGTATTTTCATGACTGCGATTTCCATTCTGATCGATCTGCCCCGTGCCGTTCCCGAATCGAACGAATGCCCATCGGTCCCGCAATCCCTCGCAGCGTCCTTCCTCGTCGACGAGAAACTCTAATGGAGGATAATTGTCGGTCGTGCGTTTTTTGTATCATCTTTTTTTATCTCCCCTCAAAAAATCGAAATTTACA
Organism: Ichneumoninae sp. A BG-2022a; assembly: GCA_030522665.1. Classification (NCBI taxonomy): domain Eukaryota; kingdom Metazoa; phylum Arthropoda; class Insecta; order Hymenoptera; family Ichneumonidae; species Ichneumoninae sp. A BG-2022a. The sequence continues at coordinate 12,579 of JAPYZC010003372.1, read as the reverse complement.
CTCGATGTACAGACGAATGCGGTGTAAAAAAATGTTTGCGTATTTTGTAACGAATATTGAGCCGAGGATTGACAGACGATATTACATGGGTGACTGCACTGATTAAAAAAATGCAGTTGCATCAACCAAACGTTCGGGCGCCAACGTTCAGATAAATATTTTATTGGTTAAAGAAAATATTTTATTGGTTAAGGAAAATATTTTATTGGTTAAAGAAAATATCTTACCGCCTCAAAAATATGTTGATGAAATCATCGAAAAGATTGTTGAATTGACCAATATTTTGGCTGCACCAATAAAAAATTTTTTTGAACATCCCTGCCCGAATGTTTACTTGATTCAACCACATTTTTATCAGTGTGTGTGTTTTTTATCATATTTAATAGCTCGTACGACAAATGACAAACGTAGAGATTATCAATTGACGAGATGACTACAGTCTTGATCGGACTTTCAGAGAGAGCAGACGTTCGATTGTTCGTACTCGAGATGAGCATCGTGATAGTAATTACGGTAGTAAGACCACGAAATTGATTGTCAGTCATACACATGCAAAATAATACTTTATCATATTACTATTTTTTCATTCAACTTAACTAGTGATATTTCAAAATGTTTGTAATATTTATTTGAACATCCCTGCCCGGATGTTTAGTTGATCCAACCATATTTTTTATCAGTGTGTGTGTTTTTTTATCATATTCACCAGCTCGTACGACAAATGACAAACGTAGAGACTATCAATTGACGAGATGACTACAGTCTTGATCGGACTTTCAAATAGAGCAGACGTTCGACAGTTCTTACGTGAGATAAGTAGCGTGATAGTAATTAAGATAGTAAGAGCACGAAATTGATTGTCAGTCATACACATACAAAATGACACACACATGAAAAACAATACTTTATCATATTACTATTTTTTCATTCAACTTATCTAGTGATATTTCAAAATTTTTGTGATCATAACTCCAATTTGACTATCTAACGCGCAAGTTCCACCTCACTAATGTCGTTCCCAAAAGCAAATACACGCTTGTTGTTGATTTCGCTCCCTCGTCACAATATATGTTATCGTATAAATAGACGAAGATGTACGCGCGGATATTATTCTCTATAAAATAATACAGGGAGGACCTTGAGTGCCCCTCGGTGTAAAAGGGGCCGAGAGTCGGGGATGCAAAAATCGATGCAGCTGGCTATTCTCATAAATATTAATCGGGGACGGAGAGAGAGACTGCGAGAGGTAGAGGGCGTTTCAACGTCGAGAGTTTCACACTCCCTCGCGAGACCCGGAGTATCGTCGTCGCGATTTATAATCGCGTATACGAGTGTACAGTTTCGCTCCGGCATCTCTTCGATATTATTACGTGCACCGAGATAGGTCCTTACGCTGATTATACGCTTGTCAACCTCGTAAAATGTATGATAATTATTATGCAAATTATCCTTAGTATCTTGGGTGACGGGAGGGGGTGGGCGGCGGAGGGGGGATGAGTAAAAGCATCTCGCGCGCGCGCAGCGAGGAGTTATCGCGACTATCGCGCGCGGCACGCTCTCAGCCCACCTCCGGTCGTGCGTCGTGGAAACGAGCGTGGGATGGATGCACGACGGCTACGAGGGACTCGGCACGAAACTCTTCTCTCGTGCACTTATGAAATTTCTTTAAAACTATCGTCGATAATCATCCCGCGTGAAAGCCTAAAATCTAAATCTTTCGACCGTACACTACACCGATAAAAATACGGTTGAATCAACTAAGATTCGGGCAGGGACGTGCAAGAAATATTTTGTTGGTACAGCTAAAGAAATTTCTTAGTTCAGCAATTTGTTGGGTGGCTTCACCAAAATATTTTTGAGTCATTACAATATTTTGTTCGAACAATTAAATTTTTTTTTTAACGACCCTGCCCGAATCTTAATCGATTCAACTGTACTTTTGTATCAGTGCACCCAGAAAAAAACATTATTTGACGGCCACCGTTTATTTGGTTTAAGTAAAGTATTTATTTGATTTAAATAAATATTTATTTAAATTAAGTAAATAGTTACTGAAATGAAATAAATATTTATTTGAATCAAATAAATATTTTACTTAAACCAAATAAACGTTGGCCGTCAAATAATTTTTTTTTCTGGGTGTGTGAGGAAAAATAGCGGTTGGATCAACCAAAGCATTGTTTTGTTAAATGATAATTCATTTTACACAATAACGCCGTTGGACGTATTGATTTGAACGTCACCGCACTGAGAAAAAAAGGATGGTATTTCCTACTATAACGAATAGTTCCCAGGGGGACGTCTATATAGATAGTTTATGATAGTAGGGGAAAAGTGGTGAATATGGCCCACCTCGATTAACGCGTAAATCGATTATATATGGACCGGGCCATATTCCCCACTTTTACCCTATATACTCAATTGATTAAACTATAATTATAGTTACAACTACAATTTTTGGTCATTGTTGTAACTGTAAATAAAATGTGGACGACCCCCTGGGAACTATTTACTATATAAGTTTTTCTCAGTGTGCATATTGGTTGACCGAAGCATTTATTTTTCTCAGCGTATATCGGAGATCCTGGCAAAAGGCACAAAAACTAAAACAAATAGCCTTTAAAACCCGAACATTGTTCACCGGTAAAAATATCGGAAATTTCGCAGTGTTCCATTTTGCCCCGTATCCGCGGTTTACGGCGCGCTCCCCTCTAATTGCTTTGCATATTTGATCGAATATCGATGCCCGGGTATGGTAAGCAGGGCTTCCAGAGCCGAGAGTGCTCGGCTCGAAAAATGTCTCCAATATATTCCAAATTTTTCTCCGTTCAGCGTCGATAAAATAAAGAACAAAAAAAAATCAAATTACACAGGAAACTCCACAAAAAAATTCGACGATCATAACGACAAAGTGGAAATTCTTTCGATCAACTTGCAGCCGCCGAGTCCATATTTATTTATTTTTCCGTGTGCGGGGCCCGTCGTCGTGAAGAGAATTAAATTCCAAAAACTCGTTCTACACTTTTGTATCGCCGGTCCCATCCGTTAACACTGGCCGGCACTCCTGCGCACAAGTTCACGAGAACGGAGCCGTTTCGCCAAGCCTCGGAGCACGAAGAAACTATGCGCGCACGTGGAAGATACGATTCGCCAATTTTTTTCCCGATACACCGCACACAAGCTCCTTCCACAGAGCCCGCACGAACAACACTGTACGCCCACACGGCGAGCCCGTTCCACAGACCCGGGGACGCAATTTCTCGTACTTTATTTTTTTATTTCTCGCTACTCACTCCCCGTCGTTTTCCCACTCGAGGAATAAGAAAAGGAGGAATCCTCGTACGCACGTACTCGCGTAAAATTGGATTGGAACGTCGTGCCGGTTCTATTGTCGGGCCGCTGTTTGGATGATCGAGCGTGCACAAACAGTCGGGAGAAAGCGGAAGTGGCTCCGGGAGGAAACGCCGGAGAGGCCGGGGAGCGAAGGAAACGCGGGGGAGGCGCGGGGTAAATTGAGAATAAAGGCGAAGAGGAAGAAGCCTTTTTTCCGGGTTAAAAAAATTATAAGAGGTATTTTTTTTTAATTAAAAACGTGAAGGCAAGGAGAACCGCGACGACGACCGAAACGTGATCTTGGAAGGCCAAGAGCGAACTGAGGATGGTCGGGCCGCGGGATCGGCTTGGGAGCCTCACCGACTCGCCGGTCGTCGTTTGCGAAGGCGAGCTGCTCTGGGCCCTGCCGGAACTATCCTGTTCACCGTGGTGGGGACTTCGGGGGCCCCTCGGGAAAGGGGGCAGAGAGGATCGAGGTAGCGATACCCGAGGCGGGCGCGCTACACCGGTTGCCGGATCATTACAGAGAGAACTGGCTCCGGGTCGGACGAACGGGAGGAAAGGAGACGGACGGACACGAGGGAGATACCCGAGAAACGGACGAGATAAACGAGAGAGCGCGCCGGTGCTCGTTGCCGATTCAGCTGCCGATCCTGACGCGCCGATTTCGCCCTTCCGGAAGCGAATGATTTATTCGCGGGCCGTTCGACGACCGGACGAGATACGCCTGTGCGATACGGCGATTGATATGACCGGGTTTTTTTATCAACTGCGATAGCGGGCCACGAGTCGTGACGAGGAAACGGATGATGCACAATATATTTAATTGGATTTTTTTTATACGGTTCGGACATGGTGCATGGAAATTTAGGCGTATTTTGGGACGTGTGTGCATTTTGAAATATATATTTTTTTAAGATAACAATGTTCACGGCAAATATATTTTGCAGGGCAAGACCGGCGAGGTAATATGAAAGGGTTTTTTTTTGTTATCAACCTCGATAGCCGTCCCCGAATCGTGACGAGGAAACGGATGATGCACAATATCTTTAATTGGATTTTTTTTATACGGTTCGGACATGGCGCATGGAAATTTAGGCGTATTTTGGAACGTGTGTGCATTTTGAAATATATTTTTTTGTAAGATAACAACGTTCACGGCAAATATATTTTGCAGGGCAAGACCGGCGAGGTAATATGAAAGGTTTTTTTTTTTTGTTATCAACCTCGATAGCCGTCCCCGATTCGTGACGAGGGAAGGCTCGATGCAAATACATTTAATTGGACTTTTTTTTGTGGTTTATGTATGAAACATGGACATTTATGAACATTTTAGAACGTAATGTATATTTCAAAACATATCCGGAATAAAAAAAAATGTTCGCGGAAAAATATGTTTTATAGGTGATGACCGGCGAGGTATACGACCGGGTTTCTTTTATCAACCTCGATAGCCGTCCCCGATTCGTGACGAGAAAAGACTCGCTGCAAATACATTTAGTTCAACTTTTTTTATACGCTTCATATATGAAGCAAGGAAATTTATGGACATTTTAGGACGAACATATTCGAAATAAATTCGAAAAAAAAACTATTCGGGAAAAATATGTTTTATAGGTCACCGATATATTTCCGCATGTACTTTTTTTTCATGCGGGTGGTTTCGACGAATGGTGCCAAAGATTCGAGGCGACGAATCGCTGACGAGGCTCCACCTTGCAATTTTATTCGGGTCATCAGAGTTACGTTCCAGCTCGCGCTCGTTGGGACTTTTTCGTTCGAAAATCAAAGTGCGCTTCAATCGGGTCATGTGCGGATCGATAATGAAATTCTTTCGTTTCCCCGAACCCTGCAATCTGCGTTTCCCCTCTCCGTTCATATGCACGGCGGCTCGGATGGATATTTGCAGTCCGGAGCTCAACTTAAACTAAGTTGACGTCGAAAAAAAAAAAATCAAAAAATAACAGAACTGCGCAAGCAGTGCTCGTAAACACCTGAGCCAAGGAAAGCCAGCAAGCTGTGACTGCTGATGCCGGTCTCTCTCGGTTGTACACGGCGCAACAATACCGGGTGTAAGCGCAGCAGCACGGCCAGCCGACACCGAACAATGCTGCATTGTGTCGCGTGCGCGAGCACGGAGAACCCGGCTCGTCGTTCACTGCACACTGTTTTATGTACATGTACAATATCTCCGGACTATACCGGGTGAATGCATCAGGTGCGAGTCGGACCTCCGCCACAAACGTTCCAAGTATTATTTTTCTGTTTTGCTCCTATTTGCTCTGTCCCAACGCTAGCGAGAGCAAACTTCGGTGCCACACGTTGGAATCGCCTGATAAACGCGACGTCTGCCAGTTCCTTATTTGATTATTGAACAGGTGTTAATTACACCAGCCAAACGCTTCGGCGACTTCGAAACTGGATACGCGTTTCACTGCGATATAAGAAATTTTTTTCACCGTTCTTCAACACTAAATTTCCTCTACATTGAAAAAAAAATTCGCTTGCGGGCTGCTGAAGAAAAAAGATGCTTGTTTCAATTCTACTTTCAATCCTTACAATTCCATATGATATTGAAACAACAACAGCAAGACTGTCAAGGTGACCGGTTATCGTTTCAATCCGGTATGAAATTGTACGGATTCAGAGTAGAATTGAAACAACGTTTTTACTTCTTTGGCAGCCCGCAAGCAAATTTTACTTGATTCAATGATATTTTTTTTTTCTGTGTAGCCTATTTGGGTATTTGGGTAAATCTCACCGTGGAAAACATTCTGTCATAATTTTTTAGAATTAAAAATAATAATAATAATTTCACAATTATGACAAAAAAAAATAAACTACCAGACTAACGCTTCGTCGACGACTCCGAAACTGGATACGCGTTTCACTGCGATAAAAGAATTTTTTCACAGTACTTCAACACTAATTCCCCACTGGCCCATTTGGGTATTTGGCTAAATCTCACCGTGCAAAACAATTGATTTATTTATTAGTGTAAAAACGGGCCGAGCCCAATTACAAGCGCGATACGCAAACGTATCGGCGAAGTACACTATAGCAGATTGAGAGCGTACGCCACAGAAACAAGACAATATATTCGCTGCAAAAGGTGGAATAACAACAATAAAATAAACCTGGTAAAATGCCAAGATAACTACAATTCGTACAATTCATCTCGCTACGAAATTGTTAGGACAATAATTGATATAGCTAACTCAACGACAATATTCGAATTAGGCAGATTAAATATAAATAAGACTTTGATGCACTGAGAAAAATAAATGGTTGGATTAAGCAAATGCGCGGTGACATACATTCAAAGGTGTATTTGGTTGGTACAACAAAGATGTTTGTTTCAATCGACAAATTTTGAATGAATTAAAGCGAATAATCATTTAACAAAACAATCCGTTATTTGTACCAAACAAATAACAGCTTCGAACGTATGTCACCGCGACTTTTGGTTAATCCAACCAATTTTTTTTCTCAGTGTGCATCATGCATCAAAGCATGCATTTTGTCACAATTTTTTAGAATAAAACATAATAATAATTTCACAATTATGACAAAAAAAAATAAAACAAAAGTGCGAATAATGACGGATTTTATGGTGCGGAGGCGCAGCGGACGGTGGACGCTGATAAGCCAAATGGAATTGTCGATACGACCGTGCGCCGCTCGCCGAGTCGCTTCGTTATCGGTGATTGAACGAAGCGGGCGCTCCACAGGTTTTACCTGGCGGTGAACATGCGAGGCGACATTCAATTACGCGCCAGTAACGAGAAACGTCTGTGAGCTATCGCCGAGAATATCGAGGCGTTTAGAAGCGAATGCAAAAATAATATTAAACGCCGGTGCGAGCCCGGCGAGGAGTGAGGAGCCGATTCAGGTGCGCGCACGCTTTTCTCCGTCGATGGTACAAAGAATGCGAGGCGCAAAGGCTCGTTTTCCTCGAGGCGCAGATAAAAGTTTCATCGAGGAGAAGGAAAAGGAAATTCGAGTGCTCCTGGCGTTGATCGACAACGAGGAAAACGCCTTCGCAGCGGGTACTCCGATTTACTCGCTCGTCCCGAGCGCGCGAGGCGTTCAATTTTCCCTGGAAAGAAGACGGTTCGCCGTATTCGATCCTCTTTCCAATCACCGACAGGTTTCGCCTCTCCCGTTGCCGCTCTCGCGTGTCCCGAGCGACTCTTCTCTTATCTCACGACTGTAGCCCGATAGCCGGAATGCTCGGGCCAAGAGTCGCATCGAGCCAATGCTTTTCCAATAAGCTTCACCCGAAAATTCCAAAGTCTCGTTGGCCGCGCGAACTCGACGCGACCGGGACGAACTCGAGGCCGGAGAGGAAAACGGCCGAAAGAGGGGTCGAAGACTGCGGAAGTTTCTCGCTGTGTGTAAGAACTGTACACGATATACGGGACGCGCATACAACGGCGAGAATCGACGCAGACTGGGGGCGGTTGAATAATGCAGAACGCGAATCCACCCCTAAAAAGTTAGAAGGGCTCTCCTGGTTCTGCGAACCGTCCGGAGACTCTCGTCGCTGAACGGAAAATCGGCTTCCAGCGGAATTCTCTTTGTCCACTTTATTCCTGAAAACGCCTCCGAGCCCGATCTCTCTCCTACGATTCGAATGTATAAACCATTCGGACATACGTTTCGACGATTTTTACAACAGGAAAGTTTGCCTGCGGAGAGGATCTCGCGCGATCGGAGGGAAATAAGTGTTTCGGATGCGGAATAAACGTCTCGCCGAATTGAAGGGCAATTTTTGTTTTTTATATATATGTATATATATATATATATATATATATATATATATTATTGTTATTTTTTATTTTTCCACCGTAGCGACGATTCGTTCGATCGTATTATATTTATGTGGAGTATAAACCATTCGGACATACGTTTCGTCGATTTTTACAACAGGACAGTTTGCCTGCAGAGAGGATGTCGCGCGATCGGAGGGAAATAAGTGTTTCGGCTGCGGAATAAACGTCTCGCCGAATTAAAGGGCGATTTTGTTTTTTTTGGTTTTTTTAATACTTTTTTAAATTTTTCCACCGTAGCGACGATTCGTTCGATCGTATTATATTTATGTGGAGTATAAACCATTCGGACATACGTTTCGTCGATTTTTACAACAGGAAAGTTTGCCTGCAGAGAGGATCTCGCGCGATCGGAGGGAAATAAGTGTTTCGGTTGCGGAATAAACGTCTCGCCGAATTGAAGGGCCATTTTGTTTTTTTTTTTTTTTTTTAAATACGTTTTTTTTTAAATTTCTCCACCGTAGCGACGATTCGCTCGATCGAATTACATTTATGTGGAGTGTAACCATTCGGACATAAGTTTCGTCTATTTTTACAACAGGAAAGTTTGCCTGCAGAGGATCTCGCGCGATCGGAGGGAATAAGTGTTTCGGTTGCGGAATAAACGTCTCGCTGAATTGAAGGGCGATTTTGTTTTTTTGATTTTTTTTTAAATATATTTCTTTGAATTTTTCCATCGTAGCGACGATTCGTTCGATCGTATTATATTTATGTGGAGGAGATGCGGAGCGACTAAGTGCACGAACTGGAAGGTGGTAGCGAAACCGTGAGTTAAATCTTGATGGCCGGAGCGCGCGAAGTCATCGATACTGGTAGCGCACGTGAACGCCCCTGTTGCACGCTCGTTCGTTCCCCCGGGGTTATAAACTTTACGATCTTGAGATTTAACGACGCGATAAATATATCGATGTACTTCGGGAGGCACCGAGAGGTAGATACAGGGAAAACCATCGGGTTTTCGAGGATCCCACGGGAATTGGAGCGTTCCAGTGCCGTCTCCCGGTAATAGCGGCTACAAAGTCTCGATACAAATTACAGGTTTCCCCCGTCCGTGCACGCTCCCGAACGGCATGCAACAGTAAATATTATCGGCACCGGCTCGCCGGATCGATCGTAACTGCTACAGTACGACGCATACAATATTGCTGGGAGGCATCTGGCGACACACCAAACACTCGGTTTTATTTTTATTTTTATTTTTCAATGATTATAAGCCTCTAGGCGGACACTCAAGAGGCTCCTGTCGAGAGCCCGACTCGTCAATTAAGGAGGGAGTCTCGCTGCGCGCTGACTTCGCATAAGTTCGACAACAATAAGAGAAAATTGCAAGTACTTCTTAATGATGTAAAAATCTGAAAAAAAATCATGTATATTGAAAATACTGAGAAGATTAATTTTGCACAATAATAATTGCAAAATGTTATTAACAAATTCATCAAAAAAATAATTGGTTAACAAATTACGCGGCAACAAAACTTTTTTTTCATGAAAATGATTCGTTTATTTTTCTGAATACGTATGAATTTTTTGATGAATTTGTTAATAACATTTTGCAATTAATCTTCTCAGTACCTTTATTATATAGGATTTTTTCAGATTTTTACACCATCAAGAAGAACTTGCAATTTTCTCTTATTGTTGTCGAACTTATACGAAGTCAGCGCGCAGCGAGACTCCCTCCTTAATTCAATTTCTTGTCAAGTTATGCTGGTAGAGTCGAGTCTTATTTTTCTTTATTCTATTTTTCTTTTTATTTATTTTTTTATTATTATTTTTTCGAGTCTTTCGATCCTTCATAATTTTGCTTTCCACGGTATATTTCACGGCTCGGGAGAAGATGGTCCTCGAGGGTGGCCCATGGACCATGTCGGGGGGGCTTCTGTCTCGATGCGGCAGATGCTAACCCCGAGGTTTGAAAAAAAAATTCACAGCTGCCGTTCGACACACTCTTTTCTCTCCTCCGTCCCTCTCGCCCGAGGAAACCTTACGAGCGGTGGTCTCAGGAGCGCGGCTTTGGACCGACGTATATGTATCCTGGAAGGAGAATGGGGCAAGACGGAATGCTCCATTTAAAATCTGACATTATTTTTGTGTTCCGCGAGACATTTATAACGACGATCCGTTTTGCCCCGGTGGTCCGTTTTTCCCCGTTCTCTCCCCTTGATATCGCAGCCTCGAGGATCGTGCGGTGCGTTAGCTATGCGAGTTACAGCGTCGAACACCAAGTTTCAATATCTGTGTGTACAGTGAGAAAAAAAAATTATTTGACGGCCACCGTTTAAATATTTTACTTAAATCAAATAAATATTTTACTTAAATCAAATAAATATTTTACTTAAATCAAATAAATATTTTACTTAAACCAAATAAACGGTGGCCTTCAATAAATTATTTTTCTGGGTGTACCTTACATCCTGGAAGGATAATGGGGCAAGACGGAGTGCTCGATTTAAAATCTGACATTATTTTTGTGTTCCGCGAGAAATTTACAACGGCGGTCCGTTTTGCCCCGGTGGTCCGTTTTGCCCCGTTCTCTCCCCTAGATATCGCAGCCTCGAGGATCGTGCGGTGCGTTAGCTATGCGAGTTACAGCGTCGAACACCAAGTTTCACTATCTGTGTGTACCTTCGATTTATGTATATTCGCGTTCCTCGCGCGGGATCCTCGTAGCCGTGTATAAGAAGTTAATGGTACCGCGAGGGCTCTCAACGCTCGCCGCACATGGGCGCCTCGAACACCGATGACGCCGTCTCACCGCACGCCGGAAACTTCGACACTTATGAATACATTTGAGAGTTTAACGTTGGCAAAGCCATATAGTATATAGCGCACACGTATACATATATATGCACATATAAGGGTGGGGGGAAGAGAGGAAACCTCCCTGCCCTCCCGCTGGCAGGCTGTTCGCCACACATTGTTCCCCGACGTCGGAGATACGCGTGTACGAAAGTACGAGAGAGGATCTGCAAAACGAGCGGTGAAGCGTGAGGGAGCTCGCAGAAGTCAGGCGATAACGCTGCTGAATTTAATTTATATCAATTTCATGGTTATATGTATATATATACATATATATATATATAGCGACTGATGGTGTTAGAGCGGTGTAGATAAATTTTACGATCCTCCAGAAGGATCCATTGAAAAGGAATTATTCACGGACGTTCGTATAACTATCGAGCAGATGAATGGACCGAATGGAATTGACACTTTTCCCTCCGCCGACGATCCGCCGGTTTCGCGGCCGCGCGATTCGATGGATTTAAGGGTGATTTAAGGGCGATTAGTCTTCTTGCCTTCGGAGTTAATTTGGGAAGCGGCATCGTCAATATCCATTTCGTTGGAGTGAATTAGCAGAGACGAATTAAGAATTTCCGATGCTGGAATCGTGCGTAACAAACCATTAATATCGATTCAGGATATATATATATATTTTTTTTTTTTGGGCGGAAAACGCACCCGTGTTCCAAGCCGACTAGCCTCCGGGCTCTCGAGGGCGAACGCATTCGAGTTTTATTTATGAAAGTTGAAACGCGGGCGCGCGCCCGCCACACGGCTCTCTCGCGAGAGGTCGAGGTCCAGGTGAGCCTCGTTCACAATGTACCACCTGCTGCACGAGTGGCCGGGGCCACATGGACACCAATGGGTTTTGGATGGTTACTGTTCGGAGCTCACGGGACGAACAGCCACGAGCCCCGACGGGACTGTTTATTCAGCGCCCCCCAATTCCATCCGAATAATGTCGGTTTGACCCGCACAAAAATTTCAACGAGTGTCAACCGACTTCCGGCTCAATTAGGCAGTCCGGTTTGCGTTTGCTCTTATCGATCTGTATATGTGCACACGACGATGCATGGAACGAGACCGGGAATAGAGTCTGGTCCATAGGGGAGACCGGGGACAAAAGTAACACGGGTCAATTGTAACAAGCGGCTGCGCAACGCTGCGCATGATCGTACGCATCGGATATGAAGTGAGCAACATTATAGACATCACCTTATGGCCATGCAATCACCTCATAGCTGAATTTTTAAAAATACCAATTCGCCGAAACAAAATGTGATTCGCGAGTGCAGAAGTGATTTTTCGGCTGTTCGGATCGCGTCATCTAGGCAACACAATACTAAATATTAGTGCAAACAAGCACAAGGAATTGAAAGGTACATTTCTGCAGAACATTTTGATCGTTGAGACGATCCGTTTCAGATTGTTATTAACCGATGCCGCGATAACTTTGCTAATAATCATGTGTGAGGTCGATCGTAACAGTCGATCCGGGTCAATTGTACCAGAAATAATTAACATCTACCAATGCCAATACCAATGCCAATATATTTTATTTATTTTATTCTTACATTCTAAGCAATCAGCGATAATTTATACACTTATAATTTATAACCAACCAATTGCAGAC
>JAPYZC010003371.1:0-12200 GCA_030522665.1 Ichneumoninae sp. A BG-2022a | reverse complement strand
AGCGAGGCCGGAAATAAAAAAACGTATGCAACACGGGAGGAACGTGTTTTTCACCTCGTGTGATCACAGCCCTCGCTTCGCTCGGGCTGCAAACCACACACGGTGAAAAACACGTACTTTCCTCCCTTGTAGCATAATGTACTATTATTAAATATTGAAATATACAGTATGCAAATTATTTTTAATATGATGACAATTGTATTATTTGGTACTTGAAAAATTAAACATTGCAGACACGTCGACAACCCAAATAAAAGAGGCGTTCTCATTCTACACATATTTCATTAAAACAGTAAGTGATTTGGGAGGTCGAGAAGCCCACAAAAGAGGTGAGACAGAGGTTGAAAAAAAGATGTTTATAATGATTCTAATTAAAATGTGTAAACTTATGAGCGACCTCGATTTTTTTTAGTGACTGTCGACAGGCCAACTTTATGACAATAAGGAATAAATTTCCTTAGTGGAACTAAAAATACAAAAAATATGGGTAAGAATATTGTCACCGTTACTCTATGGGTAAGGCTTAATTTTTGTTCGGGGTGTCAGAATTGCCTCTACTGTTTCGCTCGGATCGCTTGTATATACATATTAATTGCGCAACTATGAGATCGATATTATACTGGATAGTCAAGTATTATAAGAAATACAAAGCAGGAGCAGTTTGGACGTAGTGTTTTTGCAAGAATGGTGTATGAGAGAAACGGAATAATGATTCTGGGACAATGTGTTCTGGCAGATACCACAATGCGTAAATCAGCATAAACACTGGTAAAGCTCCTCGACAATAATTCAGCATAAATGCATAAACGCGGAGCGTAATCTTCAGAATTCACATTTGCTGCGGTAAACAATGCATTTATATCTTCTACTCAACGTAAAGCTTCGACATTATGAGATCACAAGAAATAGATTCGCTTCTGCATAGATAAAACGAAGGGTCGATCTTATTACCTCGGTTTTTGTTAATGCTAAATTATTGTATGCTCAACACACATTATGAATAACATTACGTGTATCGAATATTCATCTAATTGTTTTCATATTTCAATACAATCGCTATCATGATAAAAATAAAATGTTATGAGCTTATAATTGAATCACTGAAAAATTACCGAAATAACGAACTTGTAAAAATTGTTAACATAATACGTGAATTTCTATGAAACGATCAACCACTGAATATTTTTGGGTATGGTTTTGCCTTATATGCGATAATTTTCATCAAGTAACCAACGTTTCTATATTTTTTCTTGCTTAGAACTCAGAATTTCCACTTGCATATTACTTTCAGTATCACAATTATTCCGGAGTACAGCAGATTTGTCACAGAGGTTACATTTTTTTTCTCAAATCAAAGCTTGCGTTGCCTCATTTTGGCGTATCATCGAATGCTTTCCCTCGAACTATCGTTTAACTCTCATACTTGATCTGACCAATGAAACTCTAATACAATACGGTATTCTTTTGCATTTTTTCCTTTCCATTACGATTTAGCTACTAAGTATTGATACTTGATGGGTTGAAGCATTTACAACAAAACATAGAAGGTCATGCAATTTTTGGGGTATTAATTATGAGTGTACAATATACTTCTATGTACGCTTTATGCCTGGCACTGGCGGTTCCATAGCCCGCGACAGTCACGCCCCTTTTCCCGAACGTCGCACCGCGAATCCCCTTCATAGTCCAGTGAGACAAATACCGTAACGTACATATCACGCAGCCACTATTGTACTACGTCCTTGTCCAACGCACATCAAGTATCTTGCTGCTATAATACGGTGGGACCAAGTAGCCCCGTGCCCCGTGTATGTAATTCAAATATAAGCCTAATATACAATTTATATATGGGCCATATTCATAGTCATCGATGATACAAAAAATAGTAACTTTTTTTTAACAACCATATCTTCTTTATGAGAAAGCATTTTCTACAACTATTTCATTATTTTTTTATTTATGCTTATTATTTCATTATTTATCATTTATATTTTTTACAATTATTTGTAAGAGTTCAATTCAATCAACAAAATACTCTTCAATTACTCACAAAGCTTCCTCAAAGGGGTAGTTTTGTGAATATTTTTAACAATAAACGGTTAACTGAATGATACACGCTCCACGGTTTTGTAGATTAAAAACATACGTGGAGCTTAATATCTGGGCTCTTCTCTCTTTGTCCACCCTGGCACATAGACATCCGGATATTTTTTCTGCACAGTTTTTTTAAATATTGTGAACATGTTTACATGAAAATCGCGAAAAAAATGTTTGAATGGAAACAAAGCTTCCTCTATGAGAAACCAAAGTAATTAAAAAAGAAAAAATTGAACGGTCTTATGAATTCTAGTCTACCTCACCATACGCGATAGTAACTTCACTTATGTACAAAATATCAAATTGCGACAGTCATTCTCTGGCCGACGTTTTTGTCAATGTTTCATCAAGTTCAAAATCTCTTAATTCTGACCAAATTTAATATCGAACAGTGTTCAGTCGCATACTATAGATCATACAGTACATACAGTAGATCATTCGCATACCCAATTTGAGCCCGATAGATAGACGTTTGCTCAAATGAAACGTACGATGGTCACAAGATAAAAATCGAAAAAGCGTGAAATTTTCATATTGCTTTCTCATGTAGTTCACTTTCATTTACAAAACTTCCATGAAAAAGTATTCTCAGTGAGTTTTTAATTTCCTTATCAAAGAAGTTTTGTCTATGAAGGAAAGTAATGGCGTTCAGACTTCGCAATTTTGGACTGTTCCAATGAACCACCGCTTTATAGATTAAAAAAAAATGTTTATCTTAATATCCGGATCCTTTCTGTTTCTATTTTTTTACCGAGGTTTATACCAAGTATGCACAAAAATAAATTTATTGATGCCTCATTAAATTTTAACTCGACGGACACCTAGTTTGGAGTGATTAGACATTATTTTTGCAAATTATACATTTTTTTAACAAGTTCATAAAAAGAACGAGTTAAACAAATATATCTTGATTTAGTAGGTCTTAGCTGCAAAGTTAAATGTTTGCTCAAGTTAAGCCACCGACGGTGATGTATTAAAAAAACTGAATTCAATTTGAAGAGCTTCGTAGATTCTTGCCAAACTTAATGCCAAACATTCTTGATAATAACTGGACTTGCGAACCATGTTTCAACTCGGTCGGTAAAATTTGATATCCATTGCACTCTTGACGTCCTTGTTAGCACATAAATACGCGCATACACACACCACACATTTTCTTGAATATAATTTTTTAATGTTTTGGAACATTCTGAAAATTAAGATTTGGAAAAAAGATGTATGGGAATTAATTTCTTTCGAATGAAGCTAAAAGGAGCTTCAGCCGTTTTTGGTCATCAGAGTATCTTCATACTTGTGCTGGGACATGCAATCAGCTTGGATCGATATCGAAATATCTCTCTATTCACTCACTCTTAGTGGACAATTGCCTGGCTGCTTTAAACTTTCCCAAACGCATGAATTATTTATTTTGGCGCCATATATTTCATATCTCGAACGTTCGTTTCTACATATGCATATGTCTCGTCCCTAAAAATAGTGAATCGTGAATAGTACTTTTGAGGGAAAAATATAGTATCTGCGGTGATAGCGATTCTAGCTTCGTCAATATGACGAATTAGTAAGAACACCGTAAAATTAATCCGCGGAGATGAAGGAACCATGGGACAGGGCTTGAATATATTGTGGTTTGAATGTTTTGCGTGCTTGCTGATGTGCCAGTGTCGTTCCGGGGATATGTTGCAGTGGTAGCAAGCGTATAGATGGTGTATACGGATGAGACGAGGGTAGGACGGAAGCTCATAGTAGCAGAGGGTAGGCTTTAGGCGAGGGTGAAGAGGCGCACGAGGCCCCAAGGGTGGGCGCGGGAAGAGATCCGACGGTCGGGCAGCAGCGTGTGCGGACGCGAGCGGCGGAGAAGCGAGGCGCAAATCCTTTTAAATCCACACAATTGCGACAATGGGGCTTTATTTGTTATCTCGAGGGCCACATTGTGAGTCCCCGTGAACGAACGGACAGATTACGTCGGGCCAGTGACAGCGAGGCCTCAACGGAACGTCCTCCTATACCTCGGCCAGACTCTAGCGGAACGACTTTATCATCCTGCTTTTTATTTTACGACCTCCGTCCCCGTAAAAATGGATTTGGTATCACCGGCACAAAGTCTTTTCCGGTTCTTCTTTCTATGTAGACCTACTGTATACGTCCCTTTTTTCAACGTAAAAGAAAGTTAGGGCAGAAGGCTGCCCCCCTTTAATTTCATTCTTGACTATAATTGTTTTTTTTCTCTCTATGAGAATAGATTGATCGTAGGGCGAATTTCGAGTTTTTTTATTTCATACATATACTTTATGGAGAAAGAATGACATCGTTGTATCTGAAATGTCAGACCGGTAAACTGACAGATCATAGCGTTCCGCGCATTACCTGGGGCTTTTATATTATGTGTATAATGGACACTCGTTATTATATATATCGATGGTCTAAGGCTAGAACACCCTATAAGCTATATTTATACACAGTCCAGACGGTCTTATGGGATTATGTCGTTGATATATGTATATGCTTAATACACCTGCAGAACTGGCAGAACAACCGGTGAAAAATATCCTCTATATATCTAATACAGTATGATGGATTAGCGTCCTCGGAGTATGATATGCTAATGTTAATTAAAACGGAACACGATGAACTGAATGCAACGCATGATTATGGCTTCTGCTGATTATGTGAAATATTGGTTTCAAGCGGAACAATGGTGTCCGGAAAAATATCATATTATCCCTAAGCGGACTAAGTTCATCATTAATCCTTCGTGGTCACAGTTCTCTCAAGTTTCACGGCGATCCAACTGCGGCAAATTGTCCCGACTATGTGAAAACTATCCGTTCAGTTGGGCTCAAAACATGGTAGAACATATTTTAACACTCTACAATATATGTTAATTGTTGTAACTTAATAAACTAAATGACAACACGATAAAAAATTACGCTCCGGACAAAAATATTTATAGAATGTCACATAAATTTGTCCCAAAGTAACGACGAACGATTAAATAATAGAATTATGTGTCGTGAATTATGCTTCATTGCCGTATTAAGACATTAACAGTCCTACCGCGGTGGATTGAACAACTAATTCAATGAGAAGATACACGTGTTTTTCCAGAAAACCCGAATGACGTCGTTTGACAACAACGCTGAGCTACTTATTTTTTAACCGTTTTTATGAGATACGGTTTTACAAAATCATCATTTTTTTCACAGACTGTAGCACGTGTCGCGGGAGCTCAGCATTTGTGCGGCAGCCTTGCGACGGCCAATTCCGCCTTCGATTAGACATTTTTAAATAAACTGCACCTTGAACGAATAAGACCTTACGACTAAGACAAGAAAAGTCTCGAATACTCTGTATTCTCGATAAACGTGTTAAATTATTTTCCACTTCACTCATTATAAAATGCATTATAAAACATATATTATACAGTACACCACCTGAGTTGCAAATATTTTTTGAACGTTAGGCGAACACGCCACAATAAAATCAACCCATTTGATTGAAAAGTGATTATTATAATGGAGTTATGATGTACGCGCATGGATGGATGCGCATGTTTGATGCACGTGTGTTGTGAGGGATTTAGTAGTAGGCGATGAGGAAAATTTTTGTAGAAATCATCGAACATGAAAACCTGTTTTTGTCATATATATGTGGAAGTAAAATTAACATTGTTCCGAGCCTTGAACAAGATAATCTTACGAATAATTATGAAGGACCCTTGGGCGGTGAGCTGAATGAACTCATAACAGTGATTAAATATTCAATGTTAGTAATACAAAATCAAAAGGGGAGACACCCCTGTCGATAAGTAATACTCGATTTTTTCTTCCATGCTCCACGTAGTCCCCTTCCCGATTTTAGCACAGCAACCCCTTATAGTCAGCGACGATGTGCCGTATTATTGAGTAGTCGGTCTCCCCCTGACCCTTCTGACTCTGGTGTTCACGCCCCAATGCGATAAATGCATTGAAGTGTTCGTGAAGCAAAGGGCAATTAGGCTTAAAAAAAACTACCTTAATTGTCAAGCTTATTTGCTACAAGAATTGCCGAAGGAATAGTGTCAAGTTTAGAAACTGAATCCTTTAAAATACAATTTTTTACCATTACTTTTTTTTTACTTTGATAATAGTTGAATATTTTCATCGGACTATAGCTGCATGTTTATGGTTGCTTATGTCATAATGAGGCATAATCTTCAAGCTTTAATTAACGGACCGCTATAATGGTTACATATATATCCTTGGGGGAATGATAAAAACTTGTCGAAAATTATTCGTCCATGCGAATACACGTATTTTTCGATAAATTGTTTAAACTCAATTTCTTTGGTATAGAATCGCCATACACTCCAAATCTCTATAATCAAGCACTTGAGCGAGACGGACGTAAATAATTATTCTCCCTTCTTGTATATGAAAGTATACCTTGGGCCGCTAATGTTAATCGCCATTTGTTATACAATTCGGTCTGTTGCATTCCATTCGTGCCAAAAATGAACTTAGTCAGGTTACTCGTCGAATAAGATACAGAATATAGTTATTTTTTTTCAATGATCCGATAACGCTTGGAAAACCCTGCTATTTATTGATATCAATCAAATTAATTTTTATTTGCTAAGGCTCATGAGGTATTCTCTTTGTTTATTTGCTCGTTTTATCATTAACTCTCTCATACGCAGAGCACACGAAACCGCATCACAGCACCAAGACTGGAGAAAATGATTTTCCTTACAGTGCGGTTGGGACGAGACCGCCACACGTTAAATTTTTACGTGGAATGATATTTCGCGAAGATGCCAATACAAGAAACCTGACAGTCCATCCACCCCACAACATGCACAGTCCAACCTGTCCATATGCGACCGCATAGTAGGCAGTGTCTTATGAGTATGAGAGGATTAACTACACCGAGAAAAATAATTTATTTGATGGCCACCGTTCATTTGGTTTAAGTAAAATATTCATTTGATTTAAATAAATATTTATTTTATTTAAGTAACTATTTACTTAATTTACCCAACCATTGTAGAATGTGCGTACGTGCTGGCACGTTGATGCCTTTTTGACATAACTACCTCAACATGGAAAAAGGTCTATCTATCGAGTTACAATCAAAATCAACATACAATAAACAATAAAAATGAATGAAAACATCGGTGCTTGATGTGGTCTTCGTATAAAATATTCAATTTCTCGAAAGAATTTCATAGCCTTAAATTGTACTTTTTCCAAGCTCAAACATTATGAGATACTGGCTATATATAATGACATACTGATAATCTGGAAAACTGATTTTGATTAAGGGATGATATATGTTTTTTTTATCACAAAACGTTTGAATATATACTATTCAACTGACCGTTCATTCTGTAAATGATAAAGCCAAAATCAAAAGTGAAGCCAATTACCATAAAAATTGGAAATTTGCTGATAGCCTTCTCCAATATTTTTTTTGGCAAACTGGACCGATTGTATAATAGAGGAAACTTCGGTTGGGTGAACATTTATCGGTATTTTTATGCCACGATGCTTTAACTAGATAGTCAAATAATCACATTCGGAATTTTTTTCCGGAAACTTGAGCTGTATCTATATGTGTGTGTCTGTGTCTGGTGTGCCAAAAACAGAATGGCTATAATTCGGAAACGTGTGGAGCAACCATATCTCGGAACCTACTTGCCGTAATTTCCATAGAATACCCCGGTTTTTAAATATATGAATATAATTTTAGAGCCTGCAATCCTGCATTGAAAAGGGGCAGAGAAGTAAATCAATTTTTAATAAAATACGTACACTCATTTTGAATTCAAATATTATTAAAAAAACTTGTATACACGTATTTAATTTCCTATTTATTGCTTGTTTATGAATCGACAAGAATCACAGAGGGAAATTTCATTTCCCTGAAGGGCTTAGTCACCCTTACACTTCCAAAAGATTGAATTTAGTCAAATTTCGTTTACTTATAAAAGTAGCCTTTGAGCTAATTTCAGGGGCAATACAAGGCCACATTTATATCAATAACGAGACCATAATTTTTGTTCAGCGTGGTATAGTGTATTCCTAATGCGGCATGCGCCGATCACAACATTCTGATTTACAGAAAGTTCTTATTTTCCTATAACCCAAACCTTTAAAAAATGCTAAGAGCTATCCCAGACCGAGAAAAAAGCATATTAAAATATGCAGTTTTTCTGTACGGAGCGGTCTGTTCGTCGTGCGCCGTTAACAATATTATTCTCGAAACACTGTTTTCCGAGTTAGATAGAGTTAGGTTATTATTAGAGAGTTTATATTTATATCGCACAGGTGAAACATAATTATTTATCGAAGATCATAGGACTTTTTAATCGTTAACCTTTTTGGCTCCCTCGTGGTGAGGGAAGGTTTGTTCTCATGAAAAAAAAATCAGAACTTTTATATAACAATATTCGGAATGTTGCAAAACGTGGACAAATCATGATTAGAAAAAGTTCTGTATATATGTGTGTATATTGCATTTGGCGAGAATCGATTGAACCGTTTAAATTTTATGAAATTTTGAATTTTTTTAATTATACGAAAAATGAGTACATTACTTCAGATTCATGTTTCCTTAACAAATATTCAGCGACGAGTGAAATACGCCGTGGATTCGGGATCGCGGGAGAAAACACATTCGCTCTGAAAACAACGGCCAACGAAACAATTTGATAAGGAATCTGAAGAGCCAATGCTTCCAAATTAGCGTTTTTCAGTATTGTTCAATTTTAATTTCAAAAAAGTTTGAGTCGTTGCTATAGTCGATAATTAACGAATGTACTCGAGTTTATTTTCGTTTACTAACGCAGCTTTTGCCACGAGGAAGCCGAATAATTACAAAAGATGCTTTTGTGTAGAATGTTTGTTCACCAAATTAAATTAAATGTGGAAGCTACGTAAAAATCTCGATATTCACACATTTTTTTTATAAATCTTTGAAGATGATATTTTTAATTAAATATTTTAAAATATATTCAGGCTATCTATAAAAATACAATCAGAAAACTTCGATCTTGAATGAAATCTTATGGTCAATGCGTTTCAACTTATTAAAAAGAATGCCATTTGATTTAGTTGAATCCTCCCGTCGATTAGATTAGAAAAGCGTTTCGTGCGAAAAGGTCTTTATCTCCGCTAATTATTAATATGAATAAATTGAAAAAAAAATTATTTGAGGTCTCAAGCACATGTACTGACAGCGCGGGAAAAAACCACAATAAAAAAAAGTATTGCAAGTTGATAGCAAAAAATCCTGAATATACAGTAAAAAGTTATTTTGTAAAATGAAAATACGAAGTTTCGTAGAAATAAATTTGTTTAATCAGTGACAAACTCGTTTATTCAGATTTAAATATACAAACCTGTCCTTTTGTTTGTCTAACAAAATTTTGTTAGTACTTTTTTTGTACAACAAAAGTTTATTTCTACTTTTGTTTCTATATCTAGAGCCGGAAGTTTTGTGGTCGTTTGTGGACAATAATTTGTAAAAAGTTCAAACTTTTTTACTGTGTACGGACTTATTTATTTACCTGTCACGGTAACATCCCTTAATGATTGTTTTATTTTTGTAGTTTTATAGTACTTCTACAGTACACAAACATTTGATTCTACAAGTATACTGCTATTAATTTAATTCAATTGCATGTTTTATTCGCATAATGTTTCATTCTTTTCCTGTCAAAAGAAATTCGCCAATATTGTCTCGGAGTAATTGTGAACAGATGAGTTAAGATGTGTTAATTATTTTAGACTTCTTTACCTTAGTCTTTTGGCTTCATCAATGAAGGGCCTCTTTTCGGTCTCACTGAGAAGTTTCCATTCTGCCCCGAGTCTCTTCGAGATTTCAGAGTTGTGCATCTTCGGATTTTCTTGAGCCATTTTTCTGCGTTGTCCCCGTGACCAGACCATAAAGGCATTCATCGGCCGTTTGACATGTTCGTTTTGAAGTGTTTTCGATGACATTTCGATGCGAAACCAGACAGATTTCGGTGTCGTATGATGTAACTGTATTTGTATTTGTCTTTGTATTTGCACTTCTTTATTAATAGCAATCACTGCTAATCCATGAGGCTTTCGATGTCATTCTTTGCATTCCACAGTTAATCCTTTGAAGTATCATTCAACGCTCGCTTGAAGTTATATAGCGAGCTTTACAAAAGTTAAATGTTCGTGACATTTTTATTTATTAGTGTCTTCAATTTAATTTAACTATCATATCTACTTCAAATTTTACCAACTATCATTACCGCAACTCGAGACTTTATTCGGCCATGTGTTTTTTTATTGTCGTATAAGTCAGTACTTTCAGTATGGCGATTCAATACAATGGACTCGCAGTCCTTCAGTAACTCATAGTTTTTTAACCACCACCTTGATCACCGTTGTTGCATGACGTCAACACGCGTTTAAATAATTATAGTCATTCGAACTACAATCACTGATAAGAATAGTTTTTTTTATTAAAGCGTCCGAATAAGCTAAACTGTTATTATTCATAACCCGAAGTATACGTCGAGTGTCAATAATATTTTTAAAGAGGCGAATTTTTTCATACACGGAAATAAAAGTGGTGTACGCGTGGTAAAATTTAACGCGGTTTATTGTTCCTCACACCAAAGTTATGCGGGAACGCAAGCTCGTGCACACCACAGGGGGAGTTCGGCTCGTAATGAGAAGTCGGTGCGTGACGGACCGGCGAAAAGCGGGGTGTAGCAGAACCACGGCGTGCGGTACTGTTCCTTCGGGCGAAAGAGACGTAGTAAACGAGCGTGGTAGGCCAATGAGGAGGTTCCAAACGTCTCCCACTACCTCATCTACCAAATGCACATCCACCATTGGCTCTTTACTCGACATGGCGGCTCTATATTACGATTAACTATGGGTGATGCGCAACAGGTGGTGACAACCTCTTGCCTTCTCGATTCTCTGTTCTTATGAAACTTTTCCGTTTGCCTCTGTGCCTCGCTGTTCCTCGTCACAATTGGTGCTACGGATATACCTGCCATTTACAGAATAGAATACTGCTATTTCTTTTTTCAGACCTTTGCTATCATTCGGCTATCTAACACGAGCTTATGTGATCCGTCCTCCAACTGTTATTACATTTAAACGCGCTAAAAAATCTATCCTAAACCAAAAATTTCAAAGCGCATACCGAGTACGTAAATTAGTAAAGAAAAAGATATTTTAAACTTAGTAAATTTTAAAGAATAAATAAATAAAGAATAAAAAAGAATCTTAAACAAAACAATTATATGAGCTTAGTATTGATACACAGATTTATGTAGACATATGTAATAACGATTTTAAAGAATCGAAAGATCTTTAACTATTTTTATCTTCTTATATACTACTCAAAAATAATATGCAACGAAATAATACTTGGTGCGACCTCTCTTTTAAAGCAATAAACTAATTTAAACTAAATTACATTAAAAATAAATAATAATAAAGTTGACGGATAGCAATTTAAAACTGTGCCGGCCACTAATGGTCATGCGCCAACTGGTCTGTATACACAAAATCAGGTACCTACAAAACCAAAAATCTACAGGACTTTTTCATAACATTTTTTAAAATTCGTAATATATATACGGAATCGATATCTTCGCATTAACTGAACTGAACAAATTTCAACTAGGCGCATTGAAAGTCTTGTGTTCGAATTATGAAATAAAAGTGTCGTAAAACTTCCAAACCGATCCTTCGTTTTCAAGGATCATCTATTGAACCGTGCCACTTCCGACTTATTGAAATTAAGTGAAGACTGTCTAAATGGGACCTCCTACAAATAAATAGTAATATCTGCATTGTTAATCAACCAATCCGATGCAAATTCTGTCACTCTATTGTTCAAAGGGTTATACAAAGAATATAGCAGTCCACACTCAGAGAAATATGTGGTTAGAGTAACCATATTTTAACTATATAGTATATTTCCCTGAGGGGACGGAGATATTTTATAGTTTTCGTCACATATAAAAATATTGTATCATTGACTATATTTTGGCAATCATGTAAATTATATCTGTAAGTTAAATGCGGCTATTCGTCTTTTGACTATTCATGACGTATTTCAAACAATGA
>JAPYZC010003370.1:0-12207 GCA_030522665.1 Ichneumoninae sp. A BG-2022a | reverse complement strand
GCGCGAAGCGACATAGCTTCGATCTCGCGACCAGCTCGGTTTAGGATGAATATACTCGTCCTCC
Organism: Ichneumoninae sp. A BG-2022a; assembly: GCA_030522665.1. Lineage (NCBI taxonomy): Eukaryota > Metazoa > Arthropoda > Insecta > Hymenoptera > Ichneumonidae > Ichneumoninae sp. A BG-2022a. The sequence goes on along the minus strand of JAPYZC010003370.1, from coordinate 12,143 downwards.
TGGCGAAACTATGAGCGAAGAACCGATCCACAGGGGATAATTACAATCCACCGAACGACCGGAGTGCCGGCGTGTGGATGCTCGCGGACCGCCGTTCGTTGTCCGATGTCGATGCGCTTTTGCGCTCATCTCGGAAAAGGGAACGCGGTGCAAAGGGGCCGGGCAACAAGAGAGGCCGAGAAACGGTAGAGGAAGCGTACCGTCGAGCTCTCGGGTACATTGTCGAGCCGGCATCCTTAAGATCTACGCGCGCTCGCGCGCCCGCCGAGGCACGGAGGAGAAGAGTTTACGCGGTTTCCGAGAAGTCGGGAGTTCGTTTTTTGTGCTTCGTTCACCTTGCGCATCACCACCGACCTGTATACTCCTCTTCTCGTCTCATTCTCGTTCGACGCTTCCAACGCTCCAGTCGGATGGTCTCTCGGTTATAGAGTCGCGCGAGAAACCACCTCCGCGTGCGTTCACGTATTTTATCCTTCCTTCAGCCCCCTCATCCCCGATACTTCTTTCCACGTCGTCTTTTCTACGGCAACTTTCTGCCACGGACTCGCGGCGAGGGGGAAGCAGCGAGCAGCACGAAAAAGGCAACCCGCAACCCATCCTACCGGCGTGCGCGCTCTCCTTAATGACAATAATGACTATCCTGACTGACTGTTAGTGACAAATAAGCCTCGGCGGCTCTCTCGGTCATTATGCTCGTTTAGATAATTATTGTGGATCGATGGAAAATACTGCTCGAGTGGGTTTCTGACCGCGACGTCTGCGCGCTCGTTCCTCCCCCCCTTTCACGTTGCGAACCTCGATGGACCAGAAAAAAAAGAGGTAGGTCCTTTTTTTTTTCTTTTTGATTTCGCGCAGTGATCTTTTTTCAGTATTCGCACGCGATGCGGGCAAATCGATAGGGTAGAAATTGAAAAATAAAAAAATAAAAACTAAAACCGCATTTCACTTGGCGCATATTTTTCATGAGCTATCGTTTGTTTTTATCGTGTTCGACCGACTGCACGAGATGACGAACACTGGGAAAATAAATTGTGTACTCAATGTACTGGAACTTGAAATTTTCTTACGTTATTTACATTAATTGAATATTAATGAACTTTTTTGTAAAATTGAAATGCCAGATATTAGAATGACAAATCTTTTGCTTGAAATTTCCAAAAAATGTTTTATATCTCGTGCATGAAAAGCCCTACTTTTCGTGCCAGCCGAGAGTGACGTAAGTGGCGCTTTACAGCCAAGAGTACTATAAATCCCCGCCGCATGCGCACATCGGTCCGGTCTTACTTTACGCACACTTCAGAGTGCGTAAAGTAGTTACAAAAAATATTAAGCGATACTAATGCAGCGTAGCGAACATTATATGCGGACTGTCAAGTGATTCGCACTTCACAGTGGCTCACCTCGCAGCGTGCATATAAAGTTTACTTTACCGCACTTGTATCGTAATTTACTATTAAATCCAATAATTTACTTTAATTTCACTGTAAACGTCCATTAATTTGTCATCACAATTGTACATTAATTTTATCTGCCAGTTTTCGCACAAAAACTTTCAGTCCGGTGCAATGTGTAAAAAGAAAATGTTCAACAGTGATATATAAAACATGTTTCTGTACCATAATCGGACGTCCCATTGCGTTTTGATCATAATACATTCTCTCCTTGCATCCTGCATACATCGACGATAAAGCAAAAATTCGAGGGGCGGTCTTTTCGAAGGATCTTTCGTTATCTCCTCGACGAAAGATTTTCGGATCTTGGCCGTGCGAATTCTCTAACGAATCCCGGAGGTTCGGCGAGAGGGCCACGGCGATCGAAGATCGCCGGTCGCGATTCGTATCAGCCGCGAGAAGGGAATCGATCTACCCTCTAACCGATCGTTTTATATATTTTCTCTCCGAAGCCGGCGCGGCGCTCCGCCGCGGTCAGCTATAAAATCGAGTGAGACGGAAGGATGAAAGGCAGTTAACAGAGATCGAACATAGGCTCCGTCCGACCGCGATCGGTGGCGAGCCAGCGGTGTTGCATTTTTTTTTCGGCATAATTTTTTTTTTTCCATTCCCGATCTCGTGTCTTCTCCTCGTATCAATTTTTATGCAGATACGGAGCAAACATCTAGTCTAACCGGCTGATTGGTATTCCCTTCGTGTTCCGGGACGTCTCATCATCTCACGATTTATCGTACAAAATTCGCCGTTCGCCATAGTTTTGTGTTCTTTTTTTTTATTTATCTTTTTATTTTGATGTATAATCACAGAGCCTTTAACGAAAAAAGGGGAAACGTGGAGGATGATGAACGAAAGGGAAAAGATTCGAGAGAAAGGGAATGAGAATAAAATCGGTGAAGGATCGGGCAGAGGGATATCGCAAACGGAATGTGGGATGGGTGAGCGCAGTCACGAGAGTGACGTCATGCTGGTTATGGTCGCGTATCACCCGGAGGAGTGGGCAGATCTCGGAGACCATGCGGAGTTTGCAAGCGAGTTTTCATACACCGAACGACGCTCGGCACACCGACGTGCACACGATAATATACAAATCCGACTAATGCAACTCTCGATCTCTTTCAGCTATCGTATTCACGCCGGCTTTAGACCCGAGGCGGAGTATTAATTGAAACGGAAACGGAATTCAATTTGAGGGACCATTGTCTCTCCGGCTCGGTGAAGCCGATCGATCTTTCATCATCGCTGGGGCAAATGAGTCAGTTTCATAGTTTCTCCTACCGGACGGCGTATCGGCAAAGAGTGGGTAGATCAGAGGCGCGAATTTTTATACGGTATCGAAAAAAAAAATGTGACGCGATTCGTTCGGATCAATTAACTGGAACAGCGTTCCTGTCCGCCGAACTGCGATCTCGTCATCCCGCGATCTTCAACGTCTTCACATAAGGTAGTCCTTGCGAATGGTTTTTTTTTGGTATGGAAAAAATGTGTGAAAAAACACAAAAATCAAAACCTATTGAAATTTTTTTTTTTAATGCATACGTATTCAGAAAAATGGACGAGTTTTTTTCATTTTTGTTTAAAAAAAGTTGGTTTGCCGGGTAATTTGTTAAACAATTACTGTTTTGATTAACTTGTTAATAACATTTTGGAATTATTATTATTATGCAAAATTTATATTTTTAATACCTTTAATATGCATGAATTTTTTCAGATTTTTATACCATTGAGAAGTACTTGCAATGTCCTCTTACTTTTCTCGAACTAATGCGAAATAAGCGCGAAGCGACATACCTACCTTAACCGGAACAGCGTCGTTCGGACTGCGATCTGGCTATTGTGCGATCATCGGCCTCGTCACTTAAAAATCATACCTCTACTCTCGAATGCCTTGTTTTCCTGATACAATCGTCGACGAAAAATGTCTCGTTTCGCTTATCGCCTATTTGGACATGCGCGTGGGACGCTCGTGACAGTTTAATTGACACATCGGTCGCTTAACTTTGACGCTGATGCTCGAAATATCCATGAAATATTACAGAACAGAACGGATGGAGCGGAAACGAAAAATGAGTCGTCATACGCGTCTTGCAGTCCGTGCATGGTTCGCTCGATTTCTCATGGCGAAGCTCTCTCATCGGCTCTTCGTGTCCAGCTTCGGTGCTCGGTTCGAGTACGTGTGCCTGGAAGGCGCGAGGGAACGAGCGATATTAAGATGTTTGGTGAGTAAGCAGTGAACGACACCGTGCTCGGTGGCTCTTCCTCGCGAGGAGACGCGAACGACGAACCACGCCGAGGCGAGACGTATCGTCTTCGTTCCTCCGCGTCGTCGTCGGACTCGCGCCGCGTCAGGTGGTTTTTCGTTAACACACTCCGCCGCCCACGGCGTCGTGGTCCCTCGCTCGTGTAAACCGTAAACGTGTCGGGTATGATGCGCTTCAACGGATCAAACAAGGGGGCGAATGAGAAATTACATATAGGCGGACGAAACTGCGGGCAATAAATGCGAAGGCACTCGGCGCTAAAAAAAAAAAAAGCTCGCGAAAGCTAGGCGGGTCTCTCGATTCCGCAACAATTTTCGCTGTCGGCCGCGCATCCGATGGCACCTCGTCGAGGGCCCGGTGAAAGACCCGACCGGGCGGAGAGGAGCCACGGAACCCGCTAAGTCGCTTGTCATCGAATCTTATCCGTCGACTCTCGCGCCCGCACTCGCTGCCTCTCCTCGTCATCTTGTCCCGACTCTCTTGGGTACACAATGAGTGTGCGGTATGCTGAGCAAACTGAAACTATCGTACGTACCACCGCGACCGATGCTCGCCGGTATTTTGGTACCTTTTTACCAATATTCTCTGTCCCATGCATCCGACGTGTGACAGCGAGGGGGAAATGGATGACGATGAAATATTTCGGAAATTTTTATCATCGGGGATTACAGTTATTTTTATGCCACGGGGATTTCCCGTATGACGTCACTACACCGATAAAAAATGCAGTTCAATCAACTAAACATTCGGGCAGGGACGTTTTAATAAATATTCTGTTGATCGAACAAAATATTAGTGCGCCTCAAAAATATTTTTGTGAAATCATAACAAAAAATTGTCGGATTAACCAATATTTTAGCTGCATCAACAACATATTTATTTGAACATCGCTGCCCGAATCTTTGGTTGATTCAACTATATTTTTTTATCAGTGCACCGATCGAAAAATGAGATTTTTAAGCCGCAAGTGACGTTTTCAAATACGACTTCACTTCCGGTTTAAAAAAAAAATGAGTTTTCCGTACCGGAAGTGATTTGAAAACAATTTTCCAAACATCTCTTGTACACAAATGTCTATATTCTTTTATTCTTTCTAATTTTTCGATTTTTCGATCAAAAATACGGTTTGATGTCTAAAAAGTATAGTAAAACTGACATAAAATAAGCACCCTTGTGGACAAAATAATATCTGTTAAATGTACAGAGTCTTTACATTTTCACTGCGTAACTCGTGAAGACACGCCCTTCTACTTCAAACGGTACATCGCTTGTGTGGGATCATTTTTAGTTGCCGCAATGGATCGCTAATGATTTAGAGACGTGAGTTTTTCGGATCGGACATTACGTCAAAACGATTTTCCAAAAATCTTGTCCGCAAACATCCATATTTTTTTTCTTCTTTCCAATTTTCCAATTTTTTTTTGTCAACAATACGGTTCGCTGACTAAAAAATATAGTAAAGCTAACATGAAATAAGCCGTGCACCTTTGTGGACAAAAAAACGATCTGTTAAATGTACAAGGCCTTTCTATTTTTACTGCGCAACTCGTGAAGAAACGCCCTTCTACTTCGGACCGTGCGTTGCTCGTCTGGGATCATTTTTAGTTACGTCATTGGATCGCAAATGATCTCGAAATGTCTGTTACGTGTCTCAACGTGAGCTCTACGTGTTGAGTTACCGGAGACGCAAGGTGGGTAGAAAAATGAAGATATGAAACGTCGGATACGTGATAAAAATGAGCCAAGAGGAAGATGCGGAGGCGAGGGTGTGGACTGAGAACTACGAGTGATGATAAGGAGTTGGGTGCAGGTGCTGCATTTGCTCCGGGTATGCGGGAATCCGATCCCGCGAGAGAGTAGTAACGACGGGTACGACTGCTGCGGGGTGTAAGAGACACTCTTCATCCCGCGAGCTTCGTTGCGGCAAAGGTTTATCCCGTCGGTGACGCGATCGTCAGGCGCGCGCTTCGAGAGATGATCTTTCTCCGTGCTCTCGCGAGCGCGAGACCACCTGCACCGCGACGACGTCTGACACTCGGTGATCTCTCGAGATCGAGCGCGCAAGCGCGTTGGCGCAACCGAAGAAGCGGCTGGAGCTGTGAGCGGTCGGCGCGGGATGTCCAAGGATTTCTGGTAACCACTGTACATAAAACAATTAAAAATTGTATCAAAATGAATACAAGAAAGATAGTTTTTATACGATGTATTAAATTGATTGCGAAATTATTTTATAAAATTAATTGATTTAAGCCACTATGCACACAACGACAACAACAGATAATAGAGGAGGCCGGGGCAAAATGACACAGCGGGGTAAATGGGGACAGTGAGGGCAAAACTCAATTTTCCAATAATTTTTGGATGCCCCATTTTGTCCCAACGATACATCCGGATTTTCAAACCCGTTTTCGGGGTTTCCCCCGTTTCGTCGGGGGAAAATGAAGCAGACGCCAATTTCGCCGAAATATTGGCTTGGTTAATTTTCCAACATTTAGCGCTCACGTGGGATATGGATCATAGATATATCTCACCACGGTTGATCACATGCACGTATTAAATTTAATGTGCCTAAAAACTTCATTCGCTGTTGGATAGATCAAGACGAAATTGGGTGTGAACATTTTTTTTCATTGATCGAAACCATAGGAAAAATAGGGGCAAAATGGAAACTCCGGACATAATTCGCATACAGGACACAGTAAGTTTGTCAAGTACCCCATTTTGCCCCAACAGTAATTTTTCTCGAATGCCCGGAATAATTGTTACAAATAGATTTTTCCGCATTTAACAAGTCAATAATTCATAGCTTCTTGGAAAGAAATAATTTTCGTTCCAATAAGAGTGCGCCCAGACTGACTCGAAAATATTATAAATACCCCATACGTTCCCTGTAAAAAAATAACTATCTCTGCGCACTCCTGAAGACACGCTAACGTTTCGAATCAATGAAGTGCCATTGTCATTATTATCGAATAAATCGCAAGAAAGAACATTATTCACCGACGATCATAAACATCGTTCAGGCTCTCATCGATACGTCGTATCGGCAGATCAGAGAAGTTTAATAATGGATCTCGATGTGGGCGGTCGAGTCAGCGGACTCGATGAATCCAAGCTAAAATTAGTAGTCATAGGTCAGAGAAATTTACGAAACGAGTAGTAAAGGGGAGTAGGATTCCTCGCGGTCATGTGGCTTTGCGCGGTGAGTCAGATATACACCGTTGGGAAGTCCGTATGGCCGTATGGCCTATCGTGTTATAGCAATGATATCGATAGTGCGTTCGGCTGCGCGCTTTATCGTCGCCAGAAGCCCTGCGATGTCGCCGGAGGGTTCGATCTAGGGTGAATCATCGTCATTACTTTCTCGCGGGTTCAATCGGTTCTGTCCTCGCTCTCTTGTACCGTAACCGACCGTCGATAGGACGGCGCAGATTACGCTGGAAGATTCACGATGAGAGGAAAATAGGCGCGGGTGCGCGCGTAGGCAAGCGCTCTTTTTTTCCTCACATCGCATCAGGACCCCCGGGGGTTGCAGCTCTGATCTCGGCTGCTTAGATCAGGTCTAATTTTAAAGAGCGATCGCATCGTGCCGGAGGCTGTCGAGAGATCGCGTTACTCGCCTCGTTTTTCCACTCGCCGTCTTCCGTCGCCGAGTCCAACATACCTTCGTACGATGCATATACAGGTTTTATCTCTCCTCGAACGAGTGGATGGAGAGAGTCCACGCGTGCCTCCCCCGTAAGGTTCGACTATTACTCCTTACCGGTCATTACTGTACGTCTCAATCTGCACGAGTAGATCGGCTGTTTGCTCAGTGGGACTCGCGATTAAATTTGCATCATGCTTGACCCCGAAGCGAAAATCGCGAATCCAGCTCTCGTAGTCCTTTATCCGATCACGATACCTTCTTGCGCATGCGCACGACGGTTCTCTATGTTCGATTTTGTGAAAAGTGGCATTTCAAAGAATGATCAATTGTAATGATGCGGAGTTTGCAGCGGATGAGGATTCTCTTGTTCCCGAGAATTCAAGCGAAAATCGCGAATCCAGCTGTCTTATTCCTTTATCCGATCTCGATAGATCTGCACATGCGCGTGGAGGATCTTCGTGTTTGTTTTTGTGAAAAGCTACATTTCATAGAACGATCAATTGTAATGATGCGGAGTTTGCAGCGGATGAGGATTCTCTCGTAACCCGAGAGCTCAAGCGAAAATCGCGAATCAAGCTCTCTTAGTCCGTTATCCGATCTCGATAGATCTTCTGCGCATGCGCGAGGCGGATCTTCATGTTTGTTTTTGTGAAAAGCTGCATTTTACAGAATGATCAATTATAATGACGCGAAGTTTGCAGCGGATGAGGATTCTCTTGTCCCAAGATTTCACACGAAGTAAATAAAAAAATTAAAAACTTTTGTCTCGAGATTTCGCGCGAAGTAAATAAAAAAATTAAAAAACAACAACAATGTCACGCTTCTTTAAAAAGATGTCTAATGGACAAGCGTTGTTGAGGGATCAACGGAGCGTGTGACTGTCACGAGAATCAGCGGACTATCTTGATTCTCTTATATCCTCTCCTCTGATTACTCTGACGTGTGTGTGTGTGTGTTTATTTACATACATATCGTTTTTCGTGTGTGTGCAATTCTTCTGGTCGATGTATGGGCGGTACCAGTGACGTCACCCGCTCAGGGCGGCAGGCTTCTCGCCGCCAGCCAGTCTGGCTAGATCGGATCTTACACATACGAGATTCTCGATCCGTCGTGTACGACTTGTGTACGTGTAGACGTTGCGAGCTGATCAACTCACCGTCGCTACGGAGAAAAACAGGATCCCGAGCAAAACAAGTCATCGGGGAGCTTTGGTATTGGTTCGAAACATTGTTGGGAGGTCATCGATCCTTCGTATATTGGCGGTTATTATTTATTTGAACTGTGTCGGAGCTACTCGAAGTCGGGCCGTCAATCTTTTTACTTAAAATCAACGCCATGTATAATGTAATAAATTTCCGTCCTCGGACACCTACACAAACACTCACAGCGGCTTACACATGGACTCAGGAATTCATACTGCTGATCATCTACAGACTTGTTCTGAGACTTAAACAAAAATTCACACAGCGACTTATGTAGCAACTTATTTGGAAACTTATGCAGAGACTTATGTACAGAGCCAACACAAGCCTGCAAGCCAAAATAAATAGATAAATAAATAAATAAATAAATAAATAAAGTAAGTATGGCACAGTCTTTCGGCCTCCATAATTATGCAATCTGCCTAGTATTCCCATAGTTAAACATTCTTGCATGACCTGGAAGGACTCGATTTTATTGTCGGTGTCCACTATGTTTTTTTCTTCTTTTTATAGCATGGAAAATATTTTTATTGACTATTAAACTATCGCGTGAGCTCTTTCCTCTCGTACACGACAATCTCATTGCGCAATTATCTTCATCGAGGTTGCCGAGTCTCTTTTCTCGAATGGGCTCGAGGTGGAGAGGAGAGGAGAGAAGTGCCTATTCCTTCGGCGGACTGCGTAGCAGCAAAAGCTAGAACTGCGACAGTGTCTGTAGCCCGCGAGGGCGTGGTGCGCTGGAACACTCTGTATAACGTTCTCGTTATTAACGTTCCCCTGCTCGGAGCGTATAGTATAATGACTGTAGTACGAGTCAGCGCGAGCGAGAGAGTAACTTGTCACTTATTTATTACGATATAGTAATATTATAAGTGCACGGTAGAACGAGGCCTGACTCGTAGCCGATGCGGATTCCGCGAATTCGTTGGAATTGACTCGACACTCGCGACTGCGATGTGGCACAACGTTGCCGGTATGAGAATGGGCGGAGGTTCGAGGCAAAAAAAAAATATATTCAAAATTAAAAAATTTAAATTAGATAAATTTAAAAATAATAATAGAAATTTATTAACATTTTTTTGGAACGCGAGAACGGAAGCCTGATCAGCATCACCGGATGATTAAGACGCCAGCGATGAACTTCGAGATCGGGGATGCTTTCGAGATTCCGATAAACATTTCGCCACTCGCTACAATCATAGGTATAGGAAGTTAGCCCCCATTTTTAGAAATTGCAGATTGTAAAGGTTGTTCTGAGATTTTCTAGGGTTGTTCTCCAATGTCTCAAAAGGATAAATTTCTAAAATAAAATCTGTAGCGGTAAGGCGAAAAAACACTTTTTGACGCGAACTCCCCAATTTAGAGAAAAAAAATGATGACTGTTGTTCTGGGTTGTTCTGATTGTTCAAACATTTCTAAAAATCGGGGTAAACTTCCTGTTCCTTATATTCACGAAAAGTAAAAATTATGAATAATTACCTAAATTGCCATGAGCGATGCGATTTGTAATGCAAAAACATAAATTTCTAATCGTGAATTTGTGTAAAAATAAATAAAAATTTCACATATCACGTCGATATTTGCATCTGATTGATGTAATCACCTAAATGCCATGAACGATGCGATTTGTAATGCAAAAACATAAATTTCTAATCTTGAATTTGTGAAAAAATAAAATAAAAATATCACATATCACGTCGATATTTGCATCTGATTGATCCTCCTCCGTAACTGCAGTCCTACCGAGTGGATGCATAATGATCCGACGGTCCCGATGCGCGGTCCCATCAATGATTCATGAGTGGAAAATCGCGCTCCCATTCATTCGCTCGTTAGCGCCGGAAGGAGAGGGGAAACGGGTATTACAGTTGTAGTACCTTCGGCGCTGTACCGATAACGGTTAATCGTCGCGTGGTGGTAAACTCGAAGCTCGAAGTGCGTCCCAGCCTTTGATTCGCGGACTGTAGGCTCGGCATTCGGTCGAGCCGTCTCAGGCGGACTCATCCGAAGCGCATCGCCACAAAAATGAATCTACGGTAGCCAATAATTTCTTGAACTCCCATAAGCGTGGGCATATTTCGGTATTATGAATTTTATCGATATAGTATATCACTCTCATAACGTCTGAATTATTTTAACGTGACGCGCTCTCACCGGGCACTCCGGAGAGTTCCTCGAACGAATTCTTTTTCATTCGTGGAGCAACCCCCCCCCTCTCGATCCACCCACGCGAAACGATGAACTCTTCTTCACGGGTCGACGAATCGCGTGTATTTGACCGATACCTCTTCTTTGCATTGTCTCTCTTGCTTCTCACGAGAGTCGCTCGCCGTGTAAAAAAAAATCTGGACCACGGTTGACTCACGGTAGAACCGCTCGCCGATTATTCACGAGATCTATGTTTGATGTCCACAATGGTCTCAGTGAATGAACTTTGGCACGAAAAAAAAAGAATTGTTGGGACAACAGGAAGTTCGTTACCGTAAGTAATTTATTTTCTATTTAATTAATTAATAATATAGAGACAAGTCATTTTGCTGTTGGAGTACATTTTCTTGACATTATTTTGTTTTGCTGCTGCAATGAATAATTATTAACATTCACATTCTGGTACGGAAACGAACGCTTTTTTGCCGTATCGCGATCTTCTATAACAGATCTACCGTGTAAAGAAACATCTGGACCACGGTTGACTCATAATGGACACCAAGAATTTTGTTAGAATAAACAATTTATCTACTTAATTTGTACACAATAAACTATTAGGTGTTGCGGTAAATTTTATTGGGACAGAAAGAATTTTATTATCGTAAATAATTTATCTAGGATAAAAGTGGGGAATATGGCCCGGTCCATATATCATTGATTTACGTGTTAATCGAGGTGGGGTATATTCACCACTTTTCCCCTATTTAATATAGAAACGACAAACTATTTTGCTGCTCCAGTATTTTTTTCGTGGTGCTGCAACAAATAATTATTAACATTCGCATTCTCTTACGGAAACAAAAGCTTTTCTTGCCGTGTCGTGATCGTCCATGACAGATCATCCGCGAGTTTGCCGTGGTCCAGTTTTTTTTATTTTCAAGTGTCGCACGTTTGAACCGTAAACACACGATGAGCGACTTGGAATCAGCGTAATTCGTCTCCAAGTTGTTTCTCCCGGCCACGAAACCAGATACAGGCGTCTCCGGTTGAGCGGGATGAGAGTTTCGAGACGCGATGCGCGATCGAGCAGGAAGCGAGAGAAAGAACTCTCGAGGCGAACGGGAGAATGGTATTTTTTTTCTCACGCGACACACGGAGCTTTCGAGAGTTCGAGTGTACGTGCCGTATGGGTAGGATGTGCGAAGCGTTAATGGCCGGTCGCAAAAGTTCGCGGAGGACAATGCGTTCGCCAGGCGGTAGACGTGTGGGCGCCCAAGATATGGGCCAGCCTGACGCCCATGAAAGTGGCCCGAGGCACCTCGGGCCGGAAACTCGCGCAGCATCGAGACAAGCTCGCCGATGCATATTCCCGTCGTGTGAAAATTATTCCTCTTCCTGCGAAACTGGATGGGCCAATTGTCATTCGAGCCGCTCA
>JAPYZC010003369.1:0-15564 GCA_030522665.1 Ichneumoninae sp. A BG-2022a | reverse complement strand
TTCGAGAATTCTGATGTGCGAACTTTTAGTTAATATTGACTAAAAGAATTCCTTTGCGATTTATCAATTAAATCAATGAAAACAATAATATTCACGCGATACAATAATGAAGACAAGATACGTAGAAAACTGGCCAACCCAACCTTTTCGTACTGTCCGATTATTAGGTCGCGTATGTAGTAACGCTTGTACCATACTTCGGACACTATATCGTCGATGTTTTAACAGAATGCAACAATAGAAAATAATTTAGGCTTAAACCTTGTGTAACTTTTTTTCCGTGCATCATATAATGTTTGCAGTTACGATTACAAGTGTCATAATGAATTTTCAATACGTCAATTCGGAATAAATCAGATTTGCATAGGAGTGTCCGAAGATTGGGACGTGTCCGAACATCGGTACCGTTACCTTAGTCACCCGCATGTTTTCTCGATCTTTCGGGATCGTCGAGATTTCATCTCGCAGTAATAAGCAATATTATCGTCGTATAATTTCTTCGGGTCCGAGCCTTTGAGAATATGCCGCGTCGAAATTTCCTCGCCCACCGGCATAGAGCTAGAGAAGGGGGGGCCTTTTAGGTTGATGCGAAGAGTGAAGTGCCGAAGAGGTCCCTTTCCCCGGCCGAGAGTTTTTCGGTACCCCGACAGGTATCCCCGTGTACTCGTACTGCGCGCTTTAGCCGCGGATGTGAAAACGGGCACGATCCAATGTTTGCACCGTAATTACGTCGCCTACGAGCCGACGCTAGGCACGCAAACAAACCCTCTTGTCCCGCCTCGGACACCCCCCTCTACCTTTTTCTCACTTTTTTTCCCATCTCGCTTCACCTTTCTTTCCATTCGTTTCCACGGTACTCCTTTTTCACGCGCTCTCCAAACCAAACTCGAAAAGCAGAAGTGGAGAACGAGGGAAAGGAAGAATGAAGAAAAAAAAGGCATCGTGCCGACTCTCGAGAGCGCCGCGCTCGCCCCACGAATCGAAGGGGCGGTCTTTTTTCTTTGTGACTTTTGAAAATCAATAGCTGACTCATTGCCATATCTCCGAAGATAGACGCTCCTCGCAATCCTTTTCTTTTTTCTTTTCTGTGGAGAAAACATTAATAGAGAAAATCATCATCGATTTTCTCTATTAATTTTTCAACCAAAAGAAAGCTCACTGTTCTTTTGGTAGTACAGAGAAAATCGTTGCATCGGGGACTGAGAATCAAAAGGGCTTGACGCTTTCTTTACGGGCATGGCGCTTATGCCTTTTCGATTTTCGGTCTTCGATGGATTTAATCGGGCAAAGAACACTTGACTCCGTATCTTCGATGGACTGTTCTTCTTTTTTTCTTTGGTATTTTGTTCCCGATTTTAAGGACGATTGTTGAGACCCTAGTTTGAACTTCAGATCGCTCTTGAGATCGAACTTCGTTGCATGCTTAAGTCTATCTTAATTTCGAACTCAAGATCTATCTTAATTTCGAACTCAAGATCTATCTTAATTTCGAACTCAAGATCTATCTTAATTTCGAACTCAAGATCTGTCTTAATTACGAATTTAAGATCTAACTTAATTTCGAACTTAAGGTATATTTTAATTTCGAATTTAAGGTATATTTTAATTACGAACTTGAGGTCCACCTTAATTTAGAACTTGATTTCGTGTTTAAGTTTGATCTGAAGATTGAACTCAAATTCAAGTGTACTTGGAGATCGATATTAAGTTCGAATTTAAGATCGAATTTAAGCACGAAATCAAATTCGAACTAAGGTTCGATCTTAAGTTCGAACTTAAGATAGATCTGAGGAACGCAACGAAGATCGAGTCAAATTTCGATTGTAAGTTCGATCTCAAGACCGATTTTAAGTTGAAACAAACGCTTAAAATCCACCCCTTAGATCCCGTGCTCTCTGCACAGAAAAAGAAGAAAGAGTTGCGAAGATGGATGTAAAAAGGAGCGAACAAGACCATAAGGAAGATAGATCGATCGAACGATTTTTTCTTTGAGAATAGATCAATCGATTTTTTTTCTTTGTGACTTTTTAAAATCAATACCTGACTCGTTGCCATATTTTCGATGATACACGCAATCCTTTCTTTTTTCCCTTAAAATAACATGTTGGACGCGGTCAGGGAAAATCGGGAAAACCGGGAACAGTCTGGGAAACAAAAACTTGGTCAGGGAATCAGGGAAAATTCAAGTTATTTCAAAAATTTATTTGACGAATTTCTCCTTTTTTTATCGATTTAGATTAAGCCCAATATAGAGCTCAGCATACAAAATCTTTAAATATCTGAATAAAAATAGTAAACATAAAATATAAAATAACATTTGATTCTAGACTACATAACAAACTAAACATACATTAACAGCCGGTTTATTTATATTTAAGCACTCCGCAATATGTCGCCCTTTTAAATAAAAAGTACATAAACGGAAGCCTTGAATAAAAATTCCGAACATTAGAAAAAGATAAAATAAAAATAAACATACTATAATTAGGCATTTTTATTTGCATGATAATTTTTGTTTTTGTTTTAATAAACGTGAGAAGTTTGGTCAGGGAAAATTTTTGGTCAGTGAAAAGTCAGGGAAAAGTCAGGGAATTTTGTTCAGGGCAAAAAACAGCCACCATGAATGAAAAAAAATAAAAAAAAAACGTTCTCACTGCTTTTCAATAAACCAGAGAAAATCGTTGCATCGATGACCGAGAATCAAAAGAGCTCGACGTTTTTTTTCCGAGCAACGACTCTTACGCCCTTTCGATTCTCAGCCTGCGATATATTTAATCGGGCAAAGAACACTTGACTCCATATCTTTCGATCTCCCTTTTTTCCGCTCTTTTGTCCCCGGTCTTAGATATTCCGTGCTCTCTGCGCCGAAAAAAAAAAAAAAAATTGGGTTGGGAACGTGGATGGAGAAAGGAGCGAACAAGAGCACCGGGAAGATAGATCGATCGAACGATTTGTCGAGAGAGCGATCGTGCCGGCGTGCTTCCTTTGTTTTACGTAATTTCCGCGCCAATATTAGCCCGGCGAGTTCCGTCGTCGTCGTAGCCGTATTCGACGTCGTTCCGCCCTCGAGCTCGCGTCCTCTCTCTCCGCCTCTCAACACCGTTCGCCGTTCGCCCTTCCCTCCTCCATCCGGCCTCGCCGACTCCTATATACCACCTCTCATCCACCCCCTCGCGGGAAACGTTGACTCGTATATTGGTTGTGTGTTCTTCGCAAACAGACCAATCAATACCAATCTCTTAACTCGACGTATTACGCACGCGTAAAGGCAACCGGTGTACGCTTCCACATACTGCAATAATAACGTATATAAACCCGGCCCTACGTGCCCGCGTATGAATCGTATCGCGGCTCGAATTAACTTCACTTTTCATCAGCGAGGCAAACACGAAAGCCAAAAGAGCGATCAACGAAACGCCGATCGACAAAAAAACGTTCAAGATAATAAAAAAAGTTTGTCATCTTTTTGTTTTTAGTATTGCGCTTATTTCGTGTCGGATGGAGCTGCGAGATTATTGGCTCGGAACCCTCTTGTTTGTTTATTCGAAGAAATTGATTATCGAATTAGCGATGGAATTACGGAGAGTGGGAAATTGAGTAAAAGCGCTGATTTCACAATTTTTTCAATGTTTTGTTGTTAGTATTTTATTGTTTCGTATCGGATGGAGATACGAGATTTAGTATTGCGCTTATTTCGTGTCGGATGGAACTATGAGATTATTGGCTTCGATCTCTCTTATTTGTTTATTATAAGAAATTGATTATCGAATTAGCGATGGAATTACTGAGAGTGGGAAATTGAGTAAAAGCGCTGATTTCACAGTTTTTTCAATGTTTTGTTGTTAGTATTCTATTGTTTCGTATCGGATGGAGATACGACATTTAGTATTGCGCTTATTTCTCTATTATTTTTTTAGTATTGCTCTTATTTCGTGTCGGATGGAGCTATGAGATTATTGGTTTCGATTGCTCGTATTTGTTTGTTCTAAGGCATCGATGATCGAATTAGCGATAGAATTACGGAAAGTATGAAACGGAGTAAAAACAATAATTTCACAAATTTCTACCTTAAAATTTTTATTTTTCTCTATTCCGTATCAGACAGAGCAACGAAATTACTGGGTCGGAACCCTCTTATTTGGCTATTCTAAGAAATTAATGATCGAATTAGCGATACAATTACTGAGAGTGTAAAATTGTGTAAAAACAAGAATTTCACAAATTTTTCTTTGAATTTTCAATATTCCGCTATTTTGCATCGGCTGGCGCTACAAGATTATTGGTTCCGATTGCTCGTATTTGTTTGTTCTAAGACATCGATGATCGAATTAGCGATAGAATTACGGAAAGTACGAAATGGAGTAAAAACAATAATTTCTGAAATGTCTACTTTAAAATTTTTATTTTTCTCTATTCTGTATCAGACAGAGTAACGAAACTAAAAGGTCGGATCCCTCTTATTTGGCTATTCTAAGAAATTAATTACCGAATTAGCGATAGAATTACAGATAGTGCGAAATGGTGTAAAAACGCTAATTTGACAATATTTTTTTTACAGTAGATGACGTCGTCGTGCTGAAAAGAAAAACCGAAGAAAATTTTTTCCGCTCGAGCTTTGTACCGCGCGAGCTACAAAAGCCGGAAGTTCCGGAGAACACAGTCGGGAGATTCGCGAAGGTGAATATAACGAGAGGACGGACAGTGCAGTGTCGCGGTCCTCGAGAAAGGGTCGAGATGAGATGCCGGACAGACGATAGGAGTGGATGGGCGAAAGAGGAGAGGGTGGCGAAGAGCCACCCACGGTGACGGTCTAGTCCGACAAAGGCCTCGCCACTTGTCCGATCTCGGATCTACGCAAATATACACCCCCGCGCTGGCTCGCGAGCAACTCGCAAGCGGCACGGTGATGTCTGGCTTTTACAGGCTCGTTGCTCGTTCGACGCACTTCTCGTCTCATTTCCTTCCCGCGCTGCGCCGCAGCTTTCCAGGCCTCGAGCGTGCCGACACCTGCGGGTCCACGAAAACGGCCGTTCGACAAGTCCGATACAGATAAAATGGATTTACAAGTTACTAGAAAAAAATGTGAAAATCCAAATTTTCACAAAACTTCTTCATCTAATCTACTTTTGTGTAATCTTCTATGCACTATCATTTTTCGTGATTATTTGGCTTCCTCGGCGAGGAAGCTTTGTCGGTGAAAGAAAATAATCACGTTTGAAAAATATGGCTGTTTGGACATACAAAAATATCACTAATTTTTGCAATATTCACTACAAAGATTTTCTATAAAAACTCTAGTTATTCGTCGTGTCGTGGCCACGTCTTTGTTTTTTTCAATGTATTTTTTCTAAATATGATTCCGATGTTTTGGAACATTCAGAACACAGGTTCATTAAAACTTCATTTTTTTAAACAAAGATTCCTTTGTGAGGAAGCAACATCAAATAAATCTTTAAAAACTTGTGCAGTTATATATGTAGATATAAATTTATTGGGCTCCGGAATAAATCCCCTAAGGACCAGAGCATACAGCGAGCAATACAAAGCAGCTTAAATCTAATTAAAAGTAATCGAGAAATTAAACAGAAAAAAAAGAAAAAGAGTAGCGATATGGGAAGCAATTTCACTGAACAACATCCATATTTTACCGTCCGAGTTCTCGGAGCTCTCGTAATTTCGTTATCGGTTCGGTCCTAATTGCTGATTAACACCCCTTTACGGTGAAGGATTCCCGGCCTGGTTCTCACGAGTTGTTTCGGGGTAGCTGCATTATGTAATTTAGCAACTCAACCGAGTGTATTTTCACGGCGTTACGTCCACTGCACGGAGAACAAAAAATTGTTGGGGCAGCAAGAATTTTGTTACCGTAACTCATTTAAATACTTAATATAGGGACGACAAAATATTTAGCCGTAGCAAAAGATATTTTGCAGTGGCAACAAATATTTTGCTGTGACAACAAATATTTGCAGTTGCAACAAATATTTTGCTGTGGCAACAAATATTTTGCTGTGGCAACAAATATTTTGCTGTGGTAACAAATATTTTGCTGTGACAACAAATATTTTGCTGTAGCAAAAAATATTTTCTGTAGGAACAAATATTTTCTGTAGGAACAAATAATTTCTGTAGGAACAAATATTTTCTGTAGCAACAAATATTGTTCTGTAGCAACAAATATTGTTCTGTAGGAACAAATATTTTCTGTAGCAACAAATATTGTTCTGTAGCAACAAATATTGTTCTGTAGCAACAAATATTGTTCTGTAGCAACAAATATTGTTCTGTAGCAACAAATATTGTTCTGTAACAACAAATATTGTTCTGTAGCAACAAATATTGTTCTGTAGCAACAAATATTGTTCTGTAGCAACAAATATTGTTCTGTAGCAACACATACTTTGCCGTAGCAACGAATACTTTGCATTGGCAACAAATATATTATTATAGTAACAAATATTTTGTTACAGCACCAAATATTTTGTTGTAGCAGCATTTTTTTTGCGGTCGCATCAAATATTTTTGCTATCGTAAAATTATTAACGATCGACACTTTGTTAGAGAAACAAAATTATTTTTCTCTGTGTGTGCTCCGTGCAGCGACAGCGGGCAAGAAAAAAAATGTTGTGGCGCATTCCGTTTCGCCCAGGCTTACATACGCGAGGCAATGAGTATGGTCGAACGGTGGTCCTCGGAGTGCGCGAGCTATAAATTCGACGCGAATTTGTATCGTACACAAACAGAACGTTGTTGTTTGTCGTGGCTTGTCGAGGGTGCACAGAGAGCTTGTGTTTCTTGACTCTGTCGTATTCTCTCGTCGCTGAAAATTAACTCTCTCCCGTTCTACTTCCCAGGGGAAAAATACTACATGTTAACGTACCTGACGAAGATATATTCACTTTGTAAGAAGCGGATCGTCCGCAGATGCCAACCAGCTAGGAAATCCAATTTATTTTCGCATTCATTAAAGAAAAAAAAAAATTGTATCGCGAAGGTTCTTCAACGCACCGTACAGAAGTAAAAATTTACTCAAAGTCAAAAAGTAAAAAGTAAAAGTAAAAATTTACTTTGGAGGGAATTCGATCCTCTTCTGGGAAAAAAAATTGTATCGCGATGTTCTTCAACGCACCGTACAGAAGTAAAAATTTACCCAAAGTCAAAAAGTAAAAAGTAAAAGTAAAAATTTACCTCGGAGGTAATTCGATCCTCTTCTGGGAGAAAAAAAATGAAGTTGAAAAACGCATTTCGCTAATTGCGCAAACTTTAAGTAAACCTTAGTCGGTAACGAAACTGTAATCAATAAATTTTTGTTTCGAAACTATAAAATTAGCGGCGCGAGGTGGTGAATGTGTTCGTCAACGAACTGTACAGAAGTAAGAAATTCACTCGTCAATTTTTTAAACAATTCCCTCCTCTTGGAGGACAAAACAAAAATCATGTGAATTTCTCTAAGATAAAAGTGACTCAGTCGGTAACAAAACTGTAATCAATAAATGTTTGTTTCGAAAATATAAAATTAGCGGCGCGAGGCTGTGAATGTGTTCGTCAACGAACTGTACAGAAGTAAGAAATTCACTCGTCAATTTTTTAAACAATTCCCTCCTCTTGGAGGACAAAAAAAATCATGTGAATTTCTCTAAGATAAAACTGACCCAGTCGGTAACAAAACTGTAAACAAATTATTTTTTTTTCTACTTAACGAGAGTATCTGAGTCGAATCTATAAAATTAGCGGTGAGAGACAGTTTACTGAATGCCCGTTATTTACAGTCTCGTCGATACGGGAGACGGAGAGTCTTACGCGACGAGTGATGCGCGAGCTGAGAATACCCGCGGCGGCGAGGGGGATGGGAGCCGAACGACATTATCGCAAAGTAATGTAGGTCGGGCGCAAACAAAACCGCGAATGGATGTTTATCGATTAATTATTATCGATAAAACTATTCGCAGTATCTCGATGACTCTCATGAATGTGTACGTTCTCGGGGAGGGGATTGTATCACGGGCAGGAGGGGGGGGGGGGGTTGGCTTGTCCTCGTCGTTGTCGTTGTCGTTGTCTCAAGACGCCACTTTTTATGTATTTATCTCACCAGGGGTCGAGGACCCTTTATCGGAGTGCAGACGGTGACTCGATAGGCGTTTATAGCTAATGAAATACTCGATGCGTTGATCTTTTAATATTGATATAAAAAAAAAAAATTGCTATTTCTAAATCTGAGATTGTTTCTTATTTATTTTTTTACGTGAGAATTTAAGTATATAGATTTACAAATATCGCGAGGCAGATCCGGTGGGCCAATCGAAAATAACTCTCCATATTGAGGGCTTTTCTCATTGTTTCTCATCTTTTATACCTAACGAAATAATCGATTCATTGATGTTCTTCTAATTGATATTGATTAAATTCGAAAATTTATATTAAAATTGACATAAAAAAATATTCAAAATCTCGGATTTATTTTTTTACGTGCGAATTTAAGTATGCAAACTTACAAATATTGCGAAAGTTCCGGTGGCTCAATCGAGAAAAGGCCTCAATATTGAGCACTTTTCTCGTTGACGGTGATTTTCATTGATGGTTACTCGGTAGTCGTTTATCGCTAACTAAATACTCGATGCGTTAATCTTCTAATATTCATATTTTTTTTAATGCAGTAACAAAATCTGAGATAATTTTTTATTTATTTTTTTTCACGTGTGAATTTAAGTATACAAATTTACAAATATCGCTAGGGAGCTCCGGTGTGCCAATCAAGAAAAGCCCTTGATATTCCGGGCTTTTCTCACTGACGATTACTCGATAGTCGTTTATAGCTAACGAAATAATAAATGCGTCGAACTTCTTCTAATATTGAAATTTGGAAAAAAAAATGCAATTGTAAAATCTCAATTTTTTTTCTCGCAAATTTAAGTATACAAATTTACAAATATCGCTCGGGAGCTCCGGCGTGCCAATCAAGAAAAGCCCTTGATATTCCGGGTTTTTCTCATTGACGACGATCCGATAGTCGTTTATAGCTATCGAAATAATAGATGTGGCGATCTTTTTCCAATATTGACATAAAAAAAATGCAATTTTAAGATCTCCATTTTTTTCTCGCGAATTTAAGTATACAAATTTACAAATATCGCTCGGGAGCTCCGGTGTGCCAATCGAGAAAAGCCCTCGATATTGAGAATCCCCTGACTGAGCAGCCCGGCTCCGACTGCTTTGTACGGATCGAATAGAAGAACTCTTTTACGTTCTACAAGTTCGATAGCTTTGCTCTAGCTATCCGATTCGTTCACGGCCGTTCTTCGTCCGCTTTTTTTTTTCTTTTTTTTCCCTCTATCTTTCTCACTGCAATCGGCCAACCCGATCGCTCGTTCTCGCTCTCTTCCTCCTCTTTCTCTCTCTCCCTCCCCGAGCCATTATTTGGCCGAACAAATCTTTACCTTTGATTCAGGAGTGGGAAGTCGCACTCGGATGGTTGTTTGAGTTGGTAATATTTGGAGTAACGCTCTGGGACCCCCGGTGGTTTACTGGATTTCACTGGCAATATTGTTACACCCGACATTCCTTGCCCCGACCTCGGTCAACTCTCGTGCTTTCCCGTCTTTCTCGGCTTCTGCACTTCATGGAATCCATACGCATACATACATAGAATTTCTCTTTTATGTATGCGTATATATAGTCAAGGCTCGTTTCGATCGAACCCCCGCATTTACGACATTTACACGTTTGTACTCGGTGCTTCAATATTCACGAGCCCTCTTACAGCGCTTTTTATTTTGTTTTTGTTTGACACATAATAGTTCACATTTGCTCGAGGCATTTACTCGACCGTCGACTCATACCGCTCTCTGAATTAAAAGAAAGAGCGGGCGTGTTAGTTACACTGATAAAAAAATACGGTAGAATCAACCAAGATTCGGGCAGGGACGTTCAACTAAATATTTTGTTGGTACAGCTAAAAAATTTGTTATTTCAACAATTTATTGGATGATTTAACCAACATGTTTTTCAGTCATTAAAATGTTTTGTTCGACCAACTAAATATTTATTTGAACGTCCCTGCCCGAATCTTCGTTGATTCAACTGTACTTTTTTATCAGTGTAATTGAAACAATAAAAAAAAGTCGGGACATTTTTTTCTAAATGTGTTTTTTTTTATGTTGGAAGATTCTGAATGCATTCTGATTTTTTTTTTCAGCAAAACAAAGTTTCTCCTTAGTTGTCTCAATTCATTTTTTTTCTCTATGTAAATAATTAATTTTTCTTAAGTTAAAGTTCGTACACGTTGGATGAGCAGCAAACGAGTTTGAGCAATTAATTTTTAACAGTCGATTAACGAGGACACGGTAGAGATTATCACCGATTGCCGTTCGCTGCGGTGCTCGTATGAAGTAAATGCTCGATAAAGTTTCGATTAATGTCTCATCGATTGCATCAATCAATTGTATCTCACAAGTCGATCGAGTATCTGCTCCGGTCGAACTCCCACTTTTACGACATTTACACGTTTATTACTCGGTGCTTCAATATTCACGAGTCCTCTTATAGCGCTGTATAAGTAGTCTCTTTTTATTTTGTTTTTATTTGTCACATATCGTTCAAATTTACTCGAGGTATTTACTCGATCGCCCATTCATGACGCACTCTGAATGAACTTTCTTTCATTCAGAGCGCGATATTAACGGCGAATTTTGTGACAACGAATAAAAAAAAAGTTCCAACTGACTATTAGTTTTCCCGACTCATTTTTTTTTTTCTTTATGTAAATGATAAATTTTCTTGCGTTAACCTTCGTATACGGGTTTGAGCAATTAATTTGCAATTCGCTTTGATGCTCGTATGAAGAAAAACATCCGACAAACTTTCGATCAACCTCTCAAGAAAACCTCTAAAGTATTTATTTTTCTTATTTTATTTATTTTTAGCCATTCTTGCCTTTTATGGCTTTAGAATATAACAAATGTTTTACATACTCTGTACACTTTGGTCTTGCCGGTGCTTACGTTATGCCTTACTGACTAGGTTTTTCAACCATCAAACCTCTAAAGTATACGAAGTTTAATTTACGTTAAACTTCGTATATTTTAGATTAACAGCAAACGAGTTAGAGCAATTAATTTTTAATAATCTATGGACAAGACATGGTTGAGATTATCCCCGATTGCCTTTTGCGATGCTCTTAGGAAGAAAATTATTATTTTTAACCTTTCAACGCACTATTGGTTATACCAACTCATATTTTTTTCTCTGTGTAAATTATTAATTTTCTTAAATTAAACTTCGTATAGATACGGATTTGAGCAATTCATTTGCCTTTCGCTTCGATGCTCTTACGAAGAAAATTATTTTTAAAAACCTTCCAACTCACAATTAGTTATTCTGTACTTTGTACAGGTACGGATTTGAGCAATTAATTTGCCTTTCGCTTCGATGCTCGTACGAAGAAAAACGCCGGCCGAAGTTCCGATCAGCCTCTCATCGATCGCACCAATCAATCGATTACCCGCCAAGTCCATCGAAGATCACCGGCTTCTCCCGCAAATACGCGAGAATCGACACCAAAAGCCGCGTCGTCCCGATACACCGGCCGCCTCGCGTTATTATATTTATTTCGCAACGATTAATTAGCCGGCTGAGGGGACAAAGCTGCTCGGCGCAAACAAAATACACGCGCACACAGGGCCGGCGAAAGAGAACGCAAATTTGAGAACGATACTCGCGAAACCGTGCAAGCGTACATATTTATAAAATTCCCGCGGTTGATACAAAAATATTTATTATCGGGCAAATAAATAAATATTTGGCTAGCAGCGAGCCAGAGCAGCTCAAATATGTTCAAGCGATGTCACCGGCTTCATCTCGCTCGCTGTCGTTTTTCGTTCCCGCTCTCCACCTCGCCCCCTTCGTCAATCGCGGCTCTCTTTTTTACGCTTACCCGTCTCTTTCTATCTGTTGTACTTTTGAATTTTTTTCTTTTTTTCCTCCCTCACTAGTAACGATTTTCGCTCCGCGTCGGGACAGAGCCGCCCCTCACGGTTCACTTCTCACTCTCGCGACTTCACCTCCCCCTCCGTGTGTGCCGTACTATTATGTGCCGTATAGCCATCCAGTACACACGAGAGTGTGTACTGTTACATACGCAAACTCATACCTTCGTTGGGCGTGTGTAAATGTATTCGTATGTGGATATGTATATACATATAGTGTTATATACATATAGAGACGATGGGAGTATATACGTAGTATTTGGTACAATATGTACCCAGTCTCACCCGCACCGTTGACTCTCGCTCTATTTGATTCTTGAATCATTCCGTAAACGACGTAGAAGCGGTTAATCGCAGGTTAAATATTTTGGGCACCCGCGCGTTACTATCGCGGCCTCTTGCAGAGAGTCTTGCTTGTTTTTTTTTTTTTTTTTTTCTGTCGGTATTCGAAAAAATGTATTTGATATTGATAATTAACGTTTGTAATAATGTCTCATTAATCGGAGGATCTGATGGAAAAATGAATTTATTGATATACATTGCCCGGTTTAGAAAATATTGATTTTTGACGATTTTACTTATGTTTTTTTCTTCTTTTTATTGATACTCGGAAAAGTATTTTTCATATTGATAAATAACGGATTTCATGAACTATTGTTGATACGTGCGGCTGATGGACCAAAGTCGCTTCAAGAAAATCTTGATTAAAAATAAATTCGTCGATTTAGAAAACATACATTTTTTTTTTGGCAATAAAGTATCAAAATCACGAAGACTTTATTATTAATATTATATTATTTTTATTATCATTTTTTACTCCAAAACGAATAAAATTTTACCGAATCTGATTTTTTTTTATTTTTTTGTTTCAGGGTTAATAGCTGAAGATTTGGAGATGTCTCATTAATCGGTGGGTCTGATGGAAAAATGAATTTATTGATATACATTGCCCGGTTTAGAAAAAATTGATTTTTGACGATTTTACTTATGTTTTTTTTTCTTCTTGTTATCGATACTCGGAAAAGTATTTGTCATATTGATAATTAACGGATTTAATGAACTATTGTTGATACGTGCGGCTGATGGACCAAAGTCGCTTCAAGAAAATCTTGATAAAAAATAAATTCGTCGATTTAGAAAATATAGATTTGTTTTGTTGGTCAATAAAGTATAATCATCACAAAGACTTTATTATTAATATTATATTATTTTTATTATTATTTTTTACTCCAAAACGAATAAAATTTTACCGAAACTAATTTTTTTTTGTTTCAGGGTTAATAGCTGGAGATATGTGGCGCGTCGGTGTCGTCTTCGTTTTCTGTTCGTCGAGACTCCGACGATTCGGAGCTTCGAGGTGAGCCGAAAATTGCGCAATCGCTTCAACGCACACGTCGCCATCGCGATCGCCCGATCGAACTGGGAATCAAGATTTATGGCGTCGAATTAGAGCGGAGAGCGATGGAGTAATTAACCGGAAAGCAGACACTTGTGTAAACGTCGACTGCCACGGTTTCATCGCCGTAAAAGGGACGACGACGTATACGGTTCGACGGTGTTCGAGGCGGTTTGTATATTCCCGCTCTGCGGTGTCTCGCGACAGAGGCGAACCTGTTACGTGACCCTCGGGCTCTGACGAGAAGTCTGTCTCAACCGGCGAAACGCCTCGCGTCCCGGCGCTGAAGAGTCACGAGGCGTCTACACAAACACTCTTGCACCTCCTCGTCGGCGTACAAAGCAGACCGTTTTATCCACGGAATTTCGATGTTCTGTACACACGTGACGGAGGTCGGAATAATTTCAGGCCGACTACACCTTTCGAGAATGAATCTACGGGATTATTAGACTCTCTCTAGACTTATGCAGGCCGAGAACGAGCTGTGTGTACTGAGAACTGTCCAAAAAGTTCAAACTCGTCAATTTTTCTTCATCTTTTGATTTTTTTTTATAGCGCTCGTATTGCTTTTTTTAAAATGATATTCGAAAAAATATTTTTATTATTGATAATTAACGCTGCCAATGAATTTCCATTTTTTGGTTGATCGATCTCAGGATCGAACCTCAGTTCAACCTTGGTTTCGTGCTTAAGTTCGAGCTTAAGATCAAACTAAGCACGAACTCAATTTTGAACTGAGATTCGATCGTAAGTTCAAACTTAAGATAGATTTTAAGTACGCAATGATGTTCGGGCCAAATTTCGATCTTAAGTTCGATCTCAAGTTCAAACTAACACCTTCAAATTCGACCTTAAGGTTCGAAGTTTAAGTCGCTACACTGTAAAAAATTTCAGAATATTGCGTTACCGGTATATTAAAAACAATATTATTTGTATAATATTTGTAATAATAACATAATTTTCATATACGGATGTCTTAATTTTCAATGCCCTCATCGGTAATTTTGATATACAGGTATTGCATTTAAGATTAATTTATTAAACTTCAAATACAATGTATATGATTTCTAATTTCATATACCGATGTTGAATATTTCATATAACTTCGTATATTAAAAGTGTTGTAAATTTTATAACATTTTTTACAGTGTAGTTTGAACTTATGGTCGCTCTTCAGATCGAACTTACGATCGATGATGGGCTCGAACTTAATTGTGTGCTTCTGACCTATCTTAAGTTCGATCTCACGTTCAAACGTCATTTCTTTTCTTGCCTTCGTATGCTCTCTTCTCGTACTTTTCCATCTTGGTCACGCACGTGCCGGAAGCCGGAACAATTTCAGACACCCTACACCTTTCAGTGATGAATCTTCAGGATGATGCGACTCTCTCGCGACTCGTTCAGGCAGAGTCTCCGAGACTCGTCTAAAAAGTCTAAATGTGACATTTTAAAAGTTTTTTAGTTTTTGAGTTTTTCCCAGCGTTCGTGTCGCTCTTTTTCCGAACCTGTTTGAATTGGAATAAATTAGCTGTTTCTTTCCGCGCTCGTTATCTCCGTCGTTCGATTAAATACGTCTCTCTTTTCCCCCCTTTCCACGTCGCCGCCGGTGCGGCACAACGGTGACGCTTAGAACAGGGGGAACAAAATAACGCGCTGTGGCAATAGGCAGAGGCAAAGAGACCGAGGTGGCAACGCACGTACGGGTATCGCGAGCACGAGGTGCGAGAGGCTCTCGCGATATCTGTCCCTATCCTCCGGGTTCATATCCCACCCCATAAATACATTGGCCTGATAACGCATCGCCGCGTCGAGAGAGAACTCCGATAAGATATCCCGACGGAGAAATATCCGTGCGACAGTGCCGTCACACGCTCCCGCGTTAATATCGTGGCGAGCTGCAGTAATGGCCAGACCGCTTGAAAACATTTTTTTTAATTTTTCTTATTTTTTTTTTACAGTAGAACCTTGATTATCCCCAATTGGGACCGGAGCTCGTTCGAATTAACGAAAATTCGGATAACAGAACAGTCAAACTGTGTTAAGCGATATAGCGTGATACATATCGAAAAAATTACAGTACCCACATATTTTGAATAACACAACTACAGACTACAAATTTAAAAAATTATTAAAATTATGTATTTTGGGTTGACTACAAAAAATTACAAAAAGTTAATCTCCCACCTC
>JAPYZC010003367.1:0-13326 GCA_030522665.1 Ichneumoninae sp. A BG-2022a | reverse complement strand
TGCTCACTTCATATCCGATGCGTCCGATCATGCGCAGCGTTGCGCAGCCGCTTGTTACAATTGACCCGTGTTACTTTTGTCCCCGGTCTCCCCTAATCTCGATGTCAGAGTCGCCGAAGAGAAGAGACAGACACGATTGAATGCACTGAAAAAAAAATTCGCTTGCGGGCTGCCGAAGAGAAAATGTTTGCTTGAATTCTACTTTCAAT
This sequence comes from Ichneumoninae sp. A BG-2022a, assembly GCA_030522665.1. NCBI lineage: Eukaryota > Metazoa > Arthropoda > Insecta > Hymenoptera > Ichneumonidae > Ichneumoninae sp. A BG-2022a. The sequence goes on along the minus strand of JAPYZC010003367.1, from coordinate 13,117 downwards.
TCTTACACTTCCATACGATATTGAAACAACAACAGCAAGACTGTCAAGGTGACATGTTATCGTTTCAATCCGGTATGGAATTGTACGAATTCAGAGTAGAATTGAAACAACGTTTTTAGTTCTTTGGCAGCCCGCAAGCAAATTTTACTTGATTCAATGATATTTTTTTCTGTGTGATCGGTCCGTGAGCGCCGTGGAGCGTCCGAGCACAACAAACCTTGATCACCGTCAAGCCAGGGTGTTCCGCGCGCTTCGCTCGCAAGTGTATCAGGCTCGTCAGGAATTCGAAGCCTCCCAGCCGCTTCGCACTCGCGCTTCGTCCGGTCGCCGGCCAGCCGATAGGTAAGAATCCCCGCGACTACGATCGGCCCGACCGCGCCGTTCTCCGGCCGTCTTCGGAATGCGGTCAAGAAAATCCGCGCCGGAGGGCCAAAGTAGTACATTCGCTAACCGGAAGCCCGAACGGTCAATAGTCGGTTCTCGCCGGCGTTGACGTCAACCGGACGCCGTAAGCCGGTCGAAGGGAATTCTTGCGGACGCGACTGTGGCTCCGGCCCGACCGCGAACCCTACCCGCACCAGGGACTTGTCCCTTTGTGAAGTTCGCTGTGTGCGATGCGCCCTCGCCGCCGATAGTTGCCCAAGACGTCCGGGTCCGCTCGCCGCATTTCCCGGGCGCCTCGTCGCCACCCCGGCTCGACTACCCTCTGGCTGTCCACCGCGTTCGTTGCCCCCCGTTGCCCTGCTACGGTGCGGTTCGCGGTTCCCATCGCCATCCTGTACACGACGGCCCCGCACAGAGACCCCGCTCAGCCCTGTGTCCATATAACGTGCCCGGTGCTCTTTGAAATTCCTAAAAGCCGCCCCGACCGCCCACCCGGCCCGACGGCTCGCGTTCGCTTATATCAGCCGAAGTAAGTGTAAGCGAAAGGCCGCTATTAACGCGCCTCCCCGAGCATAACCCTTTGCCACGGTAAATGAACGATGAAGGCTAGCGAGAGAAAAAAAATACATGTTCAGCACCTACGAAAATAAAAAAAAGTGGAGAATAAAAAAAAAGAGCTTCCGAGGTACGTGCTCCAGTCGAAAAAGCCTTTCGCGGTTCGCTCGAGTTCTCGCGTGACAAAATAAAAAATGCAAAAATAGTTCCCTAGCCGTTCCTTTGACGCGGATGGAATATAACCGTTCGCCGAAGCGCACACACACGGAGGCCCGCGCCCGGGCGCCCACACACGCACACCTTTGTAATGGAATACTCGATTCCGCACGTAGCCACGACGTTGTCATTTTCATCGGATAACACGCCGCGGTGCATTTTACCTCGGAGCGTCGATGACTGGGACACATTCGCTTCGCATTTTCTCGAAATATTCGTCGTTCAATGTAATTTGCGATATCCTCTCCTCGCCGCTGATATCGGGCGATGTAGCGCGGAGCGCGCCGAGCACGGCTACGACGTCGTACCTCGTCCTGAGGAGTGCGGGACGCGCGTGGAACCCGGGTAGAACCGGGGGGCGGGGGGAGGGGCGGTCGTAAGGGAGTGCTTTCGGTTTTCCAGCCACGGTCGACGTCGTGATAATCGAGTGTGCTATGCTTTTAGCGATAATGGGCAAGTACACGTGCCAGAAGCCGAGAGTGTTCCAGCGAGCGGGGCGGACAACTACTGCGCGTGGTAACTGAATTACGCGGAACATTGCGTTTACCGCCTCCGTGATGCGATTTTACGACGATGCAACGCGACAAACGACGACTACGTTTGCCGGCGCTGTCTCTCCCGGTTCCAACCTCCGTCCTCACTCTCCGTCCCTCCTCGGCCTCTGTGTCGGTGAGACCGCACGATCTTCCTCTTCCGGGCGTGTCACTCCTTCGCCCTTACTCGTTTACATGCAAATCGGACGGCAAAGGTGTCGAATTTTGATACCCTTCGGGACACCAAAGGGCAACTCCGAAAACTACCAACTTTTCACTGACGCGCACACCCTGCTCTATATTCACCGTTCGCTCGCCTCGCGTTTTATCAATTTTCCACATTTGCGCACGGTGCTCATCCTCCTTTCGCCTTTTGAGAGTCTTGACACACATACGGATATATTCATTGCACGAGTGCACGCGCCGATGGTGGACCGCTGGGACGAGGGTCTCGTAATGACGACACTCGAAAGAGGATCTTCAATTTCGAATTTGCCTGCCCATTAGCGATGCCGAGATCCAAAAGGGATTTTCTCAATTACGGCCGTCGCGGCTTCCTCGTTATGCATCGTACCTCAGACGACGAGTGCATACCGGAGGAAGCACACTGCCCCGAGTGGGATTATTTATTTAATTAGAATTTTCGCCAACTCGTAGCCGACTAATTCGCGTAGTCGTGGGAATTTTATAAGTCGGGCCGGTTCCGGGGTACTCGAGGCGAACTGGCTGCATCGATCCGGAGGATCGTGCAATTTTCAACGTCGGGTTTCGCACCAATTGTTGCGCTCATCGATCACCGGAATACGGAAAATGCACATGCAGCGATGTCTTCGTGTTTCCAGTTGCCTGGCGCTGTAACCCAGGTTTCTTCCCTGGAACTGTTCAAAATGAGCCTTTTCGGTCACCTTATTGGATATAGAATATCCAATGAGGGTCCTCGCACGTAAAACAACGTGTGCACGGTAGGAAATTTTTTTGTTTGTTAATTAACGGTGTAGGAAGGTGTTTTTTATATAATCTGTTTTTTATATAATCTGTTTCGTAAATTTTAGGAGAAAGATTTGTAATGTTAATATCTCGTATTTGAATTTTACAATACAAGTACACTGATGTTCAATTATTATAAGTAATGTAAAGAAATTTCAATTTCCAATACATTAAATTTACAATTTATTTTTACAGTGTGCAGTTTGCGAACCGGTCGGAGATCAATACGCGAACATGAACCAATTGCAGTTTAGCTTTAGACTCCGGCGCTGGTTCAGGAACTCATCTGAACACACTAAATAAACCGGTCACTATCTACCAATTTTAATTGTTTAATTTATTATTGTTTTCAGTTTCTGTTTTGTAGTCTAATTTAGTTTCGTAGGCTTATTTTGTACTTATTTTACTCGCGCAGTGCTTTTTCGCGCTTTCAGCAAGCTTATATGGCGCGTAATTACCTTCGTCAAATTTGTCAAATGCCAAGCTAAAAAGAAAACGCTTTTATTGGCTATGTCATCCGAAAATTGCCTCGGATATAGCCACGTGGCATATCGTACTGACCCTTGCACATACAATCTTACAATTTTCGGTGCAATCATATTATATGCATATGTGCTAAAAACTGTGCAAAGCACGTCGCCATTTATTGGCTATGTCAAAAGATATTACAGCCATATCACCCTGATTTACTCTACTCTTTTGCACTAATATGTGCTGCAACGTATCGGCTCAGGTCCTTAGAGGATTCACATCAGGATCTTTAATAAATCTTTTAATCTTTTAATAAAACTAAACTAAAACTGAACTATTTCAAACTAACTGTAAAAGCATGATATTTCGAGGTTTGACCGAATTTCATCCGAGCCCGTTGAGCGCGATGATAATAGCACACAAGCGAATCGTCGTGCAGCTAAAAATCGATGCAGCGCGCCCTTTCTCGTTTTATAATTTCGCTACTTCTCGCCTTACATCGTCGGAACGAGATGCTAATTAAGGATAATGAATGCGCAATCGCACGGTCTCTAATTGCAGCTAATAGCGAGAGCATTGGGATTATTACTCGAAGAAACGCGTGGAGAACGCGAAAGAGGGCCGGAGCCGGGTATGCATTAAAGATAATTAGCAGTCGCGAATGATTCATCGGGAACGGAATTTTTCACACGCAACTACGATTACGCGATGAAAATCTCGTTGAAAATTGGTCGAGAGCGCATGGTGTAATAGTATCGAGTAAGCAGAAAAAAGGCATGAAAATAATACACAAGCTTTCGTAGAAATGATATGCGTTTTTTGCCGCTTGTCACGACGGAAATGCAATTTCCATGTACATGATTTCTGGCGGAGTCGGAATCAGTTTTTGCCTGCAATATCGGGGAGTTTCGGAGGGAGTCTCTGTTCCGCGGCAACGAAAAAGAAATACTACAGTCAGAGGATTTGAGAGGAAACGGTGAAAAAAAACGTAGAAACCGATTTGAAGCGATTGATCGGGACGCACGCCGGCGGCATTTAAAGCGAAATCTCGAGCGCATCCGGTATCGAAATGAATCCCGCGCGTCTATAACGTAGTCGCAATTCTCCATGGATCTCCGACCGGGCGGGGGTGCGGCAGTGTCTCTGCGACTCTTTCCGTGAAAAACGCAATTTCTCGAATTCACCCCGCAGTTTCATTCTATCGCCGAACTTGATTGCGCCGGGAATATAATTTGATTGCCTCCGGTGAGTCTCAATGGATGAGGTAATCCGAGGCAGCTCTCTGCGTTCCCTGCGGTGGCACGGGTCTTTTATTTTTTAAATATTACTGACCATTCTTCGGTTACGAGCGGAGCCCGGCAACGTTTCAGAGAACACTTTAAGTACAAAGGACAAGGTATCAAGAACTTGAAGTATTTCTCAAAAACTTGAAGTATTTCTGAAGAACTTTAAGTATTTCTCGAGAACTTTAAGTATTTCTCAAGAACTTTAAGTATTTCTCAAGAACTTTAAGTATTTCACAAGAACTTTAAGTATTTCACAAGAACTTTAAGTATTTCACAAGAATTTGAGGTATTTCTCAAGAACTTGAAGTATTTCTCAAGAACATTTCGCAATTAGGTTCGTGGGGTTACACCTTATCTAGGCTAAAAAAAAGCAACACACAATTCTGAAATCATGACTCAGCTAGACAAAAATGCGTAGCGTAGTATTCTGATTTATTTTCTGTTGTATGTTGTACTTCAAGTACTGCCCATCTTCAGTTTTGAGCTTAAGGAGAGTGACTTCCATCTTTATTTACAATAGATTCCCTTAAAAAATAAAGAAACATTGTCATTAGGACCAAGTGTACAGTTTGAAAAAAAACCAAACTCCATGGCGTGTATCGAATTTTTGCCGCTTTTTCATACTCCCGTCCCTTTTATTCGACGAATCGTTAAGATCATCCACGTAAAGCGAGCACGTGGCATTCGCTTCGAAATACCTAAGGACCCGGAGGGAATCCTTCGGGACTCTTCAACGCGCGCTTGAAGTGTCTCTCCAAATTCCCCGGATAATTTTCTCTCGGTATTCTCATAATTGTCGTTCGCCCCCCGCGCTACGTTTACATCGAAGAATTGTCTCCCTTCTACAATATCGCGGTTGAATATTGATCGCTATTCGGGTTATTATTTTTTATTTTATTTCATGTCGATCCCTAGCGCGAAAGAAGCGAATCCAAAGTAAAAAAAAAAAAAAAAATGATGGCAGAGTGTATTCGAAAATACATATTGTGGCCGTTTTTCCATCTTTCCGTCGCGTCCTTTTTTTATTCCTTTCAACGTATCGGCGAGGGTCTAGCGTCACGACCGAGCATCTGAGTGTTTCAAATTCCCATTTCCTGGTTTTGCTCACGTATAAAGTTGAGCGAGTCTCGAGAGGCGACGGCGGTAACCGCTTTATCGTCGGGCCATCAGTGCGAAACGAGCCCGTCGCCGGGTCCATGAGAGTATCGTCGAGTTTTCTTCCCAAGATATCGCCCAGCCAAATGTGAAAGATTCTTCGCTATTTTAAACGGGTGATAACGAGCCAAGTTTTATGTCCTCTTCGGCGTTATGCTCTCGACCGAGAACATATATCACACCGCGCTCGTCTTCGGCTGCCAGAGAGGCCCCTACCGGAAGTATCGGGCGCCTCTGCGATGGTAGTTATTAACCGTGCGATAGTCATAGATGATGATCGTTATGCGATCGCTGCTCTCTCCGAACGTTCGAGTTCTTCCGCAATAAAAAAAATGAAAAATAAAAAAGCGTGCAAAGTGATTTGCACAATTACTTCCTCATGCTTTACGGTTTTGCGCATAAGTTCGTCCACGATAAATTTTGTTGTTCGATTTTGGCTTCCTTATAGAGGAAGCTATAATTAAAATATAATGTTCACAAAAAAAGGTCTGCTATAAGAAGGCGATATGAAAATTTCAATTTTCAACTCGTTTTAATTGTATTTTTGAGTTAAGTATAAAAAAACCATGTGCAAATTATTTTGCACCTTTTTGTGGAAAATAAAAAACCGAAAAATATTTTAAACGGCCGGATCAATTTTCGACAAATTTAATACGAAATATTGTACAGTGCTGGTCCATGCAAACCCGTGCAAAATTTAAGCACGATACCTCCATGTTAACTCGAATTGGACCATTATTAGTAATTTTTCAAACAATCAAAATTCCATAAAATCTGATCCCTTCGGTAGATTTCGGCCAAATTCAAAATCAAATGTCTTTGTTCATAGTATTGTCTTTATATGCATTTTTAGGACGATTGCTCAAAATTGACGGAAGTTAAAGCGACAACAGACGTTTTTCAAAATGTTAAAATCGTGTAAAATCTCGAATCTGGCCTCAATCTTCATGAAAATCACATCAAAGGAAGATAGGTGCCCACTCTATTTGTGTACAAAATTTCAATCCGCTATCTCAAGCCGTTTCTGAATTGCAGTCATTCCTAAGCGATGCAAGTCTGTCACATACATACACCCAGAAAAAAAGTTTATTTAACGGCAACCGTTTATTTGGTTTAAGTAAAATATTTACTTGGTTTAAATAAATGTTCATTTAAATTAAGTAAATAGTTACTTACATGAAATAAATATTTATTTAAATCAAATAAATATTTGTACTTAAACCAAATAAACGGTGGCCGCCAAATAAATTATTTTTTTGGGTGTACATTTGGAAACCAGGTAAAAATGACATTTCTCTACGTTTTCGACCATTTCTAATACACTGGGATTAAAATCGCGATTTTTTTTTTTTCACGCACACATAGCTTCCTCTATGAGGAAACAAAATTTAATTTAATACGAATCGTCTAATCGACCGAGCAGAGTGTGAAGTCGCTCTGGCGGCAGACAGACGGTAGAACCGAGGATGGAGAGGATCGGTGGTAGTCAACATCGCCGTAAAGTTATCGTCGATGGATAGTCAAGGGCCGCAAAGTACGATGGAGAACCGCGACTATTCGCCCACTCTAAACGGATCCGTCCTCATAAATCTCTTTTATACACACCGGACCCCGTATATTTCTTCGTCTTTACAGTTTCGTCGTAATTCGTTAATGATGCAGTAAACGCTGACCGTATAATGGATATCTGGCCTGTAGCGGGACTTGGCGTATAACGGAGGTTCGTTTCTGTTCGCGGTTCCCGCGGTTCAACAGAAATACGTGACTATGCGTCACGGGGGGAGCCGCGAATCGACAACAGCAGGCACGGCGAGGAGATACGGGTGAGCTTTGAGCGAGCAGTTTTACGGCACCGAAGTGAGAGAGCCGCCAGGAACGGATAGCGAAGGGCGGTGCCGAACGGTGAAAGAGCTTTTTGACGACTGCCGCGACGTATTACCTCGGATTCCGCTGCTCCTGACAATCCTCCGTAGTACCCAGCGGGTTATGCTCTACCAATTTTTTTTCTTTTTTTTTCTTCATTGTCAATTCCGCTGGAACTTGCGCGTGGCGCCGTCCACTTTCGTGTCTTTCGTGTAACCCGCGACTGTCGGCCCGACGATGACGAGGCGATGAAGTCCTGTATTGGGTCGTTTTTTTTTATATCGCTAAACCAGACAATACACTGTTAAAAAAAATTGTAAATTTAACGTACCGATATTGGAAGCTTTTATGCATAAACCAGTATATTAAATGTAATGTATAAATGTTACGTAAAATTACAGTAGTTTTAAAGAATTTTTTAAATACATTTTTAAAAAATACCACTTTTTTATTTACCGTACATTCATTTTACACAACATTTGTATATTAAATTTAATATACTGTGTTATGCATAAAAGCTTCCAATACAAGTACTTTAATTTCGATGCACATTTTTTACAGTGTACGGGACTTTAGAGATCTGCCGGAGGAAGATTGAGGATGATATCCGCTTTGAAAAAAAAAAAAAAAAAAAAAAAAATTGAGTGTTTTGCTTCCTTGTGGAGAAATGTTTGTTTTCGTGATTGAAATAAATGTTTATTTACACATTTGCTTTCGCAGACGAAGCTTACTTCGTGAGGAAACAAGATAATTGTGAAAAATGCTGTCTCATCGAAGTTTCGTGAATAATTGTAAGTTCCATGAGAGAGGGATGTAAAATTTAGTTTTTTTCCCTGCTCACACAGTAAAATAGGTACCAACGACTCTTAACCACAAACGACCACAATTCTTTTCATGTTGATTTTACAAAAAAAATCTTTAAAAAATCTGCTTTACTAAAATGTCTGTCAATTTTACAAATATTTTCTGTGAAATTAACAGTAAAATAATTGTGGACGTTTGTGAACAAGAACGTTTTGTTAAATATACAATTTTTTTTACTGTGCATGACTATTTTTTATATCGCTAAACCAGACAATACGTGACGCCAAAGATCTCGCGGAGGAAGTTTAACAATGATCTCTGTAAAAAAAATAATCATAAGATTTCGCTTTCCCGCGGACAAATCTTTGCTTTGATGAAATAAAAATGTTTATTTACACATTCGCTTTCGCACGCAAAGCTTCCACCGCGAGGAACCAACACAGTCGCGAAAAACGCGTTCTCATCGAAGCTCCGCGAATAAATGAAAGTTGCATGAGAGGGAATGTAAAAATCCGATTTTTTTTCCTCGCATAACGATTTCGACAATCGTCATGGCGACGGCACAATCGCATAACCGACGATTCATCCTCGGCCAGGCGCGCGTTTATTATCGCATTATCGGAACTCAGCGTTCGATCAGCGATCCCCCGTAACGTAACGTTTTTTTTTTTCATTCCGCGAAATATACGTGCGTGTAATATTCTCCCGTCCACGTGCGTTCGTCTGTGAGTGTGCGTCGGTTATTAATTTCCCATCTGAACGATCGGGCAGTTTTTGCAGCCCGGTAGTGTGCGGCTAATGGAATCAACGAACAATATTTCCCCCCCTCCGCCGCAGCCGGTCCATGGATCGCTGATTTTAATCAGCGGATATAAATCAACGCCCGAGTTCAGCCGGAATGATGGAGTTCACGGTCGGTCGAATTTTTTTGTTATTTGCCTTTTTTTTATTTAAAAATTTTATCGCCGCTAACGTAAGTCCGGGATTTTGTGTCTCCCGTGAACCGAGAGCGAGCCGTAGAGCGCCAGCTGCAATCACGCTCGCGGTTGATAATTTTCTGCCCCAATCGCACGTGTACATGTGGAAGGCCAAACGTGAAACTGTTGAATTTCGTGGTCGCGACATAAAACCGCGAGGTGCGCTGGTGCAGGAGGGGGGGGGGGGAGGGGGGGCGGCAGAGGGTGAAAATCGGACGGTATACAGACTGGTCGAAATATAGGATGGTTTTCGGACGGTGACGTTGAAATAAGTTTTGGGACAAAATTAACTCGTCGAATCGGTGTCCCGGCAGCGGTGAAGCCGGACGGGCGCAATCGTCCCGCTCAGTTTGCCGTGCGGTTCTCGGAGAGAGAACCGCTCAACGCGGAACGTATATCTGTACCTATCCGCACCCATATCCGAGCTTGCGCTAATGCAGCGCGTAACCGTGCCTGTTTCTGTTGTGCGGACGGGGAGGGCAGGTACGTTTCACCGCGGCGTATGTCACATGTCCGAGTGCCACGAACGGTTTTGATCCCCGCTGCCGCAGCCTCGTCTGCTCAAACCGCCGTCATTTCCCGACCGGCGTCGAGAACTTTAGTTTTTTTCCCTGCCGCAGTTTTTATTAAGGAGGGAGTCTCGCTGACTTCGCATAAGTTCGACGGCAATAAGAGAAAATTGCAAGTACTACTCGATGGTGTAAAAATCTGAAAAAATCATGTATACTAAAGGCACTGAGAAGATTAATTTTGCATAATAATAATTGCAAAATGTTATTAACAAATTCATCAAAACATTAATTGGTTAACAAATTATCCGGCAGCAAAACTTTTTTTTAATGAAAATGATTCGTTTATTTTTCTGAATATGTATGAATTTTTAAAGATTTTTAAGTAACACTGTAAAAAAATGTTTGAAAATTAATGAAGAGTATTGGAAGCTTTTTTACATAAACCGTTTCTGAACTTTCAAACACATGTGTGTTGCACTTTTACAAGAAAATTTGTATTTTTCATGAATATTTTTGTAAATTTTGCAGCAAAAGATTTGTAATTTTAATATCTGGTATTTTTATTTTACAAGCATTTTACATTACCCATATTAATTAAACATAAATGTACTTACATTTATGTTTAATTAATATGGGTAATGTCAGCAAATTTCAAGTTCCAGTACATGAAATTTACAATTTATTTTTACAGTGTAATTGTTGATTTTTAATTTTTTTTTATAGAACAAAAATCAACGATTACTTAAAAATCTGAAAAAATTCATACGTATTCAGAAAAATAAACGAGTCATTTTCATAAAAAAAAGTTTTGTTGCCGGGGAATTTGTTAACCAATTAATTTTTTGATGAATTTGTTAAAAACATTTTGCAATTATTATTATGCAAAATCAATCTTCTCAGTACCTTTAGTACACATTATTTTTGTCAGATTTTTACACCATCAAGAAGTACTTGCAATTTTCTCTTATTGTTATCGAACTTATGCGAAGTCAGCGCGCAGCGAGACTCCCTCCTTAACCGAGGGAATCGGCGGACCGGGCATTATTTTTCAGAATTGTTCTCGGACTGGGGCGGTTTTTTTTTTTACTCGGTACGCCGCGAACATTTATAATATTCATAGGTGGGGTTGAAAAGAAGAATCGTCTATTACGCGAGGGAGAGCGGGCGGAGAGGTCGGCGAGGGAAAAAAGTTCGGTTACGGGTGTGTAAAACGACGAAGGGGTCGGGAACTTTTGCCGGAGAGCACAAGTTGCGAACGAGTGGTCGGCGACTCGGAAGGACGATCTTGACTTTTCATAAAGCCAGTTCGCTCCCCGGTAGGTACACAGAGGGGAATGGGGGTTGACCCCGGGAGCGCACAAATCCGCAAGTGTTGGAGGCAAAGGAGCGGGCGGGTAAGGCCGAGGCGTGCACACAGTCGGAAAGGCCGGGGAGGAAAACGTGGTCGGCGCATTACTCACAATAATCCTCGCGAGTGGGGGAAATGCGGTTGGCTAGGTACGAAACCGTGCGGCAAACTGGTACGGGGGAGGTTTGTGCCTCGGTCCCATCGTCGCCGCGGACCACGCGTACCCCGGGTCGCTCGACCGAGCCGGGTACGCCCGGCATACGCGACCGCCGGGAGCTCCATCCAGCCTTCGCCCCCCCCCCCCCCACCCCCCGCCCTCCCCCCACCACTGAGCTATAGTACAATCTACTGCGGCCTCTCCTCGCGCAAAACTTACCGTCCAAGTTTTAATTCAAAGTTTTATTTATACGAGTCGTGCATTATCGTAAGCCGGGCGGCGGTGTAGCGGTTGCCGTACCAGATTCTCCGGCGAGAGTTAGAGTCGCAAGTGCCGCGAGGGGTGCGCTCGCGCCCCCTTCGCCAAATGGGAATTCGCCGACATCCGGAATGGGGCTCGGGCTCGCACGTTACCAGAACATCTAGAGCAAAACTCCCGTTTTCGGCTTGTTCTCGTTACCGGCGTGAAAACTACCAATAACAAATCCTACCTTAGCGCGATTTACGGAAAGACGGATATACGGTTGGTCCTTCGGGCTGCTTTTGCGGGAACTCGCGCACCGCGGAGTTTCACCGGCTGACGTTTTTTTCGGGTGGTATCTTTGGTATCTTTGGTATTTTTGGTGTCTTTGGTGTCTTTGGTGTCTTTGGTGTCTTTGGTGTATCTTTGGTATCTTTGGTATCTTTGGTATCTTTGGTATCTTTGGTATCTTTGGTATCTTTGGTATCTTTGGTATCTTTGGTATCTTTGGTATCTTTGCTATCTTTGCTATCTTTGCTATTTTTGGCCTCAGAATCATTGAACGTAATTAACCGATGGCGTGACATCCGGAATGGGGCGCGGTCTCGCACGCTACTCAACATCTAGAGCGAAACTCCCGTTTTCGTCTTGTTCTCTTTACCAGCCTGAAAACTACCAATAACAAATGCCACCTTAGCGGATTTACGCAAAGACGGATATACATCCGGTCCTTCGGGTCGCTTATCCGGGGAGCTCGCGCAACGCGGAGTTTCACCGGATGACGTTTTTTTCGGCTACTCTCTTTCGTATCGCTCGGCGACGGTGGACGCCAGATACAATTAACAACAGAATAGCCGTGAATCGAGGAAGAAAGCGGCGAAGACGCGGAGAGAGGACGGCCAGAGAGGGAACCGGTCGGTGGTGGAATAGGATTTGAAATTCGCTTAGGCCGGGCGTTCAAAATCATTGAACGTAATTAACCCATGGCGTGACAGGACGGCAGGGGCGGCTGTTGCCGTTGCCACGCGGCTGCTGGCGTTGAGTTCCTTCCCTCTCGCTCTCAGGGGGTGGCTGAAAGGTTAATGCAGTTAGCCATCCTGTCCTCTGGCGCTCTCACCCGCTCTCCGCGCTACACCCATTACTAGAGAGGCGCAACGTTGTACTGGCTGCCGCTGCCGCCGCCGCTGCTATCGTCGGGAGCGCGCAAGGACCGTAGCGTTTCAGTAAAATGGCCTGAAAATGCAATTATCGGCTATAGGTGTGCCGTAATGAATTGGCGGCGCTATTTATTGCTCTTCCTCTCCCGATCGCGTTCGACTACCTCAATCGGCTATCCTTCTACCCCAAACGTCGACCTCGCTCCGGCACGTAGGGGAGACCGGGGACAAAAGTAACAAAAATCCTTTTTTATTTTTTTACCAACAGACCCGAGCGTCTGACGCTTCGGCATCCAATGGTGTACCATTAACCTGGTCTTAGGTATTTTAGTTAACAAATTTCAAGCAGAAAGTGGCACGGATTTGCTAACACCGCCCCTTTAAACACAAACAAAATTCGGTAAGAATTTGGGCCGTGGTGGGGTCAATTGTAACGGGTAGTGGGGTCATTTGTAACATCCTCCTGTACCAA
>JAPYZC010003366.1:0-14671 GCA_030522665.1 Ichneumoninae sp. A BG-2022a | reverse complement strand
AAAAAAAAAAAAACAAAATAAAAAAAAAAAAAAAAAAAAAAAAAAAAAAAAAAAAAAAAAAAAAAAAAAAAACTGTCAAAGATGCTACACAACAATGCAAATTGCGATGCTACAAAAAAATGCGACTGCGAAGTGAAACATTTTCTCAAGAAGCGTTACGGTCAGTCTCTCTGGGTGTGACTTGGGTCTCGGAGAGACTTACAATAATCCGGTCCTGGGGCGGGTATTGGGAAGATTTGGACTGGGAGATGACAGAATAATCAGCGTTTAGCACGGCTCAGGAGAAGGCTCTGACTAGGGGATGACTTAGAATAATCACCGCTTAGGACGGATCTTGGGCTTGAATATTCGGCGCTTAGGACGGCTCTGGAGAAAACTCAGATTAGAGAGTGAACCGGAATAACAAGAGCTTGGGACGGCTATTGATAAGACTTTGATTAGCGAACGACTTGGAATAAATACCGCTTAGGACAGCTGCACCCAAAAAAAAAAATTTATTTAAGAATCAACTTTAAGTTGGTTCAAGTAAAATATTTATTTGATTTAAATAAATATTTATTCATATTAAGTAAATAGTTACTTAAACCAAATAAACGGTGGCCGTCAAATAAATAATTTTTCTGGGTGTGTTGGGAAGATTTTGACTAAGAGATGGTTTACAATTATCAGCGCTCAGGACGGTTCTGGGAAGACTGTGACTAGGGAATGACTTGCCGTTCCCTATTTAGACCGATTAGAGCCTGACCAGCGGTTGCATATTTAACTTCCAGCCGATCCTAAAACTACAGAAGATACTTTCACACACATTTTTGCGGAGTATCCGCTATCTTACTCACTACTTTTTCAATACACTTCCCATCGTATCGATGCAATTCAAATTTATCGACGTCCTCTTCCACCATCCCACACAGCGGAACGTTGACAAGCTCGAAAGTGTAAACGGAACGGCTTGAACACACATACAAACCGTTCAACTCCTTGGAGTTTGCCTTGGCCTTTGAACACAGTCGAGTATATTGCCAGAGTTCTCCCTACGTGCCTTGAGAGGCAGTTCGAAACCGCGGCAACTGAAACACAGGACTTCGGTCTTGGTCGCGCACACGCGTCGTTGGTACGAGTAAGGAGCGACGAGATGGAGTGCGGCACGTGTACATGGAAATTCCAAGGGTGAGAAAGTAAGACAATGGGAGGCGATAAGCGTTTACTCTGCGATCGCGGTGAGTAACAAACGGCGAAAGGTGTGCGGAATACAATTGCGGTGGGAACTTGGACAAAGATCTCGTGTATAAAGATATATACGATATATCGACCACCGAGAAACAGAGGGGTGTAACTCGTATGCTTCAGCATGGGACATACGCCCTTGTCGTGCTCAGCCGTCGATATACTAGGGTAGAGCGGGGCAAAACGGGACGTTGAGCAAAACGCGAGTTTCCAATCATTTTTGGGTGTCCCACTTTGATGTTTGCCCTGTTGATACATCCGAATTGTCTGTTCCGTTCACCGAGAAAAAAAATTTATTTGATGGCCACCGTTCATTTGGATTAAGTAAAATATTCATTTGATTTAAATAGATATTTATTTGAATTAAATAAATGGTCACTTAAATGAAATAAACATTTATTTAAATCAAATAAATATTTTACTTGAACCAAATAAACGGTGACCGTCAAATAAATTATTTTTCTGGGTGTTTTGCCCCATTGTCCCATTTTGCCCCGCTCTTCCCTGTATAGATATGTATATAGATAATATATAAACATACGTAGTTCTCTGTCGATGTTGCCTCGCGCGAGACGGTCATGATTTCTTGGGTCACGGAATTCAGTCGTGTTCTGTCTCACTCGAGCCGTAACTAGCGTGAACTAATCCACCAAGTTAAATTAATCGTTAATTAGGGTCGCCTTTCCGTCGTTATACCGATGTAATTCAAGATGGCTCGACTGCGAGCTCGAGGGATGTAATTCCCAGGACGATTGATAGATACAATTTCTCGAACCGGTGCTCGGTAAACGCGCTATTTATTATTGAATACGCGTTTCACCGGAGGCGAAGTTCTCGGAACCTCCCATCTGGATCTTGATAAATTCGAGCCTCGCGAAGAAAGTACCCTCGACAATAGACTGTGAAAATATTGACGATAAACAATAGACTGTCGAACAGATTTTTAATGAAACCCGAGCTTGTTTCTTTTCTATCGCGATTCCAGATAAGACGGAACAAATCTTTCCTTTTCGTTTTCTGTCTGATCCAAAGTGGACTTTAATAAGTCCGCGCTCACGGAAGTTCGAAGTTAATTTTTTCGCAGCTTGAAAAATCGATGGAGTTTGCACCCAGAAAAAAAATGTATTTGACGGCCATCGGTTATTAAGATTAAGTAAAATATTCATTTGATTTAAATAAATATTTATTTCATTTATGTAACTATTTACTTAATTTAAATAAATATTTATTTAAATCAAATAAATATTTTACTTAATCTTAATGAACGGTGGCCGTCAAATACATTTTTTTTCTGGGTGTGTAAAATGCGCGATAATTTTTCCATTTACATCGAACATCTCGTTAAAGTGAATTTTTTTATACGATTTTTATTCTCATTAATAGAGGCATTACAATTTCAATATGCACTTACAAAATACGCGTTACGCTTTGTATCGTACAACGCCGAGTGTCGTGATATTTATAGTTAGAGTTTCTTTGATTAAATCGTTGCGCGATCGTTTAAATAAAACTGGCTTTCTAACTCATTAAAATTGTTCAAGCGTACAGACCGCAGCTCCGAGTTCACCCTGTTGCGTGTGCAGTCGAAAGCCCGAACGCGGGGATCGCTTCGACGCGATAATTGAAAGTAATTATTGACATTGGAGCCCGCTCGACTACCGCACTGTATAGGTTACTTCATAACCGTGTCCGTGCTTTCCTGAATACCTCCGAAGAAAATACCGTTTGACTAGAAGTGCCATCCGGGATACGAGGCGCGATTGATCTCTAATTGAATTTTCGATTGACCTATAAACGCTCAATGCCGGTCGTTCCTGTCCCGGTCGCTTTCCATGCATATTCTTAGCCCAGGGACTCAACGAGCGGCAGACTACGTATGCGAAACGAGCAAACAACTTGACAATACATTTCGATATAAACAACAGTAATAAAAGAACGTCCAATTAAAAAAAATAAAAAATTGGTTAACATTTATTAAAAAAAATCGTATTATCCAAATAACTTGTACGAAAATAAATTCGTCTATCAAACAAATTAATTCAACTTAAAAAAAGCAACTTAAAAAAATCATCTTCATTGTACGTCGGAATGAACGATCACCGGAAAATTGTATTGTAAAATGAAAATTGTGAAAATTGGTGACGGTGAAAATTGTATTGTATAATCTTTGAATTACACGATTGTATTGTCCTTTCGTATTAATTTAAATGCAAGCGTATAATATTACAGTAATATTAACAGTTTCTCTCGTTGCCGAATAATATTACTTGATTTCTAAATGTTTCGTTATTGTCGGGGACAGTGGGATCATTGGTATTGTATGCCGAGCTTTAAGGATGGTGTATTCACAGTGCGAGCTTGGTCAAGTACATCTACTACAATAGACCGCTTTTGTAGCGTTCGCGGAACTATCGTCTAGTGTCTTTGTAAGCTGCTTTCGCGTACTGCATCATCTCGTGCCCTTTGCAATAACTGCGGAATTTTCTGCGTTATTGCAAAGGGCTCGTTTCACGCGTACAATCGAGAGCAGAGAAACCCGTAGAAATCAAACAGACATTGGTCTTAAAGGCCCCGGAAACCCTAGCAAAATCTTCAATGGCGACCTCATAAACGAAGAAACCAAATCGGCTCAACTTACAAATGAATTATCAGGTGCTAATAAAAAAACAAAACACGTCAATCTGGTCGGTAGATGGAAATTTCTAATTTACCGGATATTCGTAATCTGTCGATGAAGTAAAGATAACTTCAAGGAGTGCGGCAGGCACCTTTGATCGAAAGAATCGACACGGAATTAGGGGAGAGCGGGGCAAAATGGGATAATAAGGCGAAACGCAATTTTCCAATAATTTTTGGATTGTGGCGGTGATTGTGAGTGGGGCAAAACGGTGTCGAAAATCAAAAAATTATTGGAAAGTAGAGTTTTACCCCAGCTGTCCCATTTTTCCCCGCTCTGCCCTACGCGGTTGGTCTCCATTTAATAAAAATTAATTGGTTAACAAATTACCCGGCAACAAAACTTTTTTTTTATGGAAATGATTCGATTATTTTTCTGAATACATATGAATTTTTTCAGATTTTTAAGTAAACGTTGATTTTGTTTTATAGAACAAAAATCAACGATTACTTAAAAATCTGAAAAAATTCATACGTATTCAGAAAAATAAATGAATCATGTTCATAAAAAAAAAAAGTTTTGTTGCCGGGTAATTTGTTAACCAATTAATGTTTTGATGAATTTGTTAATAACATTTTGCAATTAATATTATGAAAAATTAATCTTCTCAGTACCTTTAGTATACATGATTTTTTTCAGATTTTTACATCGTCAAGAAGTACTTGCAATTTTATCTTATTGTTGTCGAACTTATGCGAAGTCAGCGCGCAGCGAGATTCCCTCCTTAAGAGTGCCATTACAGTTTTTGGTATTATTTGTCTATGACGTCACAGTTTAATATGATGGCTGACACGTGTAATCAAGGGGCATTGATACAATCGGTGGTGACGTTATATCGGAGCAACGTGCATCGCCCGTGTCAGGGCCTTGGCCCGTTCTTTGGCATGTTGATGAAGGCAGCTTGAATTCCGAGCCCTCAGACTCGGACAAGATGCTCGCTACGTGCATGCGGTAGTGCTTCACGTGCACACGTCTCGGCACAAAACCATCAACTCCCACAGGAGTTGGGCATCGACCATTCATCCAACTCGTGGCCGGCTTCCTGAGAAACGGCAACGGGTGAAAGCACTCGCTCGAGCACATTGTATCACGGCGTGCACCTCCGCAAGAATTACAGAGAGCCCGGAGAGTGCAAATTACGTCAAGAAAATATACGCCGGTTCCCTGGGGAAGTGCGTTACGTCGAATTGTATCCAAAGTCTGGCTGCCATGGGAATCCAAGTTGAAGAGCCCTGGATAATGGAAAGGAAGACCTTCATACTTCCGAAACGCGAGGAACGCTGGCGACATGCATTGTGCGGCGTGGGAAATGTAAAAACAGAACAAAAAAGGTTTCAGCGAACAGATAGTAAAAAAAGAACGGTAATTCAATTCTAGGAACGAATTTAATGTTGCGGATTCTTCCTACATTTATCGCGACAAGAGGGATGAAAAAAAATTATATTTAGTCTTCAGCACATTAGCTGTCACGATTTATTAAATCTTTTTTTTTTCATTTCCCACCCACGTTTATCCCGAAAGCTCAGCGTGTTCGTGACTTTTTGGCTCTTAGTCGATGTCGCTCGAGTGTCGCGACGAGTTTCTCCATTCCAAAAACAAAGCAGCTACATTCCTCTGTTTTGACCCGATATTTGTGGGCGGTGGGGACCAAAGCTTTGTAGCGTTATTTTTAGAAAACGAATTAACTTTCTCTTAGCTTCTACTCTAGTCGAGTCTTTTTCTTCTTCTTCTTCTTCTCTCATCCTTATTTTTACTCAATGGATTTGGCAGTAGGTATGATGATAAGTTCTTTTATTGGGTCCAGCATTCGCGTACTTATATATTGTACCGAATATAGAGATGAGGATTGACTGACACTCGATATTACGTAGATGACTGGAATAGCTTGGTATGACAAATGGCAAATGGACGGATTGTGGATTGACGAGATGGCGAGAGTCTTGATCGGAGTTTCAAAGAGAGCAGACGTCTGACGGCTCGTATTGGAGATAAATGGTGGTGCTTGTTATTAATAGTATTTGCCCCAAAATCAAACACACGTGTTGTTGATTTTGCTCGGTCGTGATTGGTATATCGTTCCATACTTCACGTATGGCAGTCACGTACTTATATACACTCATTCCATAATGGGGTAAAACCTGTGAATTGGGCCACTAAACAGTTTCGGCCTCTATATCCCACTTCCAGCAAATCCTACTCCCATATGCTATATTCTCGAGATTTCGGAATTCATAGCGTATGGGAGTGGAATTTGAAAATCCTAAATTACTCCCATATGCGATTTTATTTAAATCCACGTTTAGGTCAAGGCGCACCGGTCTATCTTAGCGCGTCTGTCCATATTCGCCAGACCTACCCTACTCGAAAATTTGTTTGAGTCAATCAAGGATAACCGCACCAGCTCGAAAACTTTCGACAGGCCCCACGAACGCTCTCATTTGAGAAACGTCGTGCGCTCGCAAGCTGGGTCGGATCCTATCCACAATGCACAGTGGGAACTCCGTTAGTGCACGCTTTACGTTCCAAGACTACTCCGAGTGACTGCATTTTGATGACTTAGCAACAGTCGCATTCGCCTATTTGGATATTGATTTGGGTATTGATTCGGATATTGATTCGAATATTGATTCGGATATTAATTCGGATATTGATTCGGATATTGATTCGGATATTGATTTGGATATTGATTTGGATATTGATCTGGATATTGATTTGGATATTGATTTGGATATTGATTTGGATATTGATTCGGATATTGATTCGGCTATTGATTTGGACATTGATTTGGACGTTGATTCGGATATTGATTTAGAGATTGATTCGAATATTAATTTAGATATTTATTCGAATAATTATAATAATGAATAAACCAAAGATTTGTCAACATTAAATAAACTCTTTTCTCAGTATACATATGTTGGTCGGCACCTCGCCGGGAAAAAACCAATGAGATTACGCTACAGCCGGCACTGTCGGAGTGAGCTTTTGCGTAATCCTGCGCTGTCGGGGCTTCGACTGTACAGTCAAACTGCATTATACCGTATTCAGAGTATCCTTAATGCAACGAAGTTCCGCAGAACGCGTGTGGTGAAATTCGCTCACCTACCTGCTCACATTCGCGATAAACGGACGGCAACCCCCCTCACGACTACGTAGCTTCGCGCTCTCGATTGTTCCGCTCGACTTGTGTGCCATTGGCCCACTTTAATCCTGCCTTCCAACGCAAACTGTCACGGTATTAATAGACACAGCATTATCCCGTTCACGAGCACACGCCATCCACGATCCTCCGGTCGGATCTCAATACTCGTGTAACGACGATGCCGTCGTCCTACAGTATATTTGCTACAACCACAGCCTGCGCTTGTGTGCAAACTCGACGGGACATCGAGCTTGCGTACCCGTCTCTCCGCTGTAACGTACGAGTTCATAAGTATCACGACGCTAGAATCGAATGCCCGGAAATTCGTTGCTCACGCTACATGCCCGGTCGCCCAAACCTCCGTCCCACATCCACCACTTCTTCCCCGCTGCTCCGACCGAACGGGAATCACGCCACGTAACTCTTGTTCACGCTCGCTTAACTCTTTCCATTAACTCGTATATCGAATTTGTATCGAGCGATACGACTACGTAGAGAGCACGCCCGAACATGCACTGAGAGAGGAGTTTATTTAATGATAACGAATCTTTTGTTGGATATGGAAAAATAAATATTTATTTTTCGTTACGAAATTTGTTTTGAGACAAATAATTTCTTTTTTCGTGACCAATGGTTTAACATTTTTTTGGAGTCCATTTTTATTTGGCCAACAGTTTTATTCGTCTCAACTCAAATTTGTTAACTGTAAATGGAACTTTATTTAACCATATACAATCGAATAGGAATCACGCTACGTAACTCAGTTATTCACGCTCGCTTACTCTTTCCATTAAGTCGTTTAATGAATTTGTGTCCGGTGAACGTTCATAGTTTTTTCCCTGCGTGATGAAAGCTCCTAAAAAAATATGACGAACGATTTAAGAAAAAAAAACTTAAGACAAGTACATTTACATAAATTGTTCTTGCACATTTTTCGAATGTTTGTATAATAAATTCGAAACAAGCATCCAAAACATATGTTGCTGAGAACATATTTAGTGTCTTAACCTAACTTGATGTAATTTCATTTACGTGATGACAATAAAAACGATGACCCGAAGATTAAATATTAAACGTGGCAGTGAATCGAATTTTATTCCCGTTCACCCCAATAATTTATTTTCCACGAATCTTTGCGGTCCGATATCGCCGAGCGCGTGGAGCAAGCCAATGTCTATCCATACATAATCTCTATAAAGTAAGAAGAAAGTATAAACGAAAGGAAACTCGAGACAGAATATTTTTTTACGAGGGAAACGCGACCTGGTTATTTATTCAGTATATTTTTCGGCATCGAAGAAGCATTCGATCGCTCATTGCCCCTCGCGTTCCTTCCGACTGTAGCCACAAATCCATTCGCGGACGCGAAACTCGCGTATTTTCTTGCGATTTTTACTGATTTCCCTTTATTTTTCACTGTCTCCTGCCGGAACAATAATTCCCTAACAGTTTGGTCGCGCCGTTGGAGAGAACGCGTCGGAATCGGACAATTCGCGAGACTCGATCTTGCAATATGGAAGGAGAAAAAAACGACAGAAGCGGAACACCCACGAAGTCGGGGGCGATGAGAGCGAACGGTGCACGACAGAGAATGTTAATGTCGACGCCAGCGGGCTTGTTCAACACTCTCTTTTTTTACTTCTTTCTCCCCCCCCCCCCCTCCGACGGGTCGGCCTACCATCGCCAAAAAAAACATCTCGTAAACCCGCTGACAAATATCTCGGGCTATTTGTTCACTCTTTTTTTTCTTCTCTCCTTCGGACGCTCGCAACTCAACGGGAAAGCTTTCTCGACCCTCTTTCTCCCTCCCAACGCTTCGCCTCCGTTCGTTTCGACGCGGCGATCTTATCACTTTTTCGTTTTCTCTCACCCGATGCCGAAACTTTTAACGGGATTTTTTTTCGCAATCATCGTAAACTTAGCGTTCGGGTCTTGAATCTCATCCATGTGCTGCGGAAATTAAGGCAAAGAGCGGAAGCGCTACTGAGAAAAACTTTCCAAGGGAAAAATCCGAGAGGATCAAAGCGGTTTTTAGATGTTTGATGAATCTGTTGAGAGCCCTTCAATCGGATGATAATCGAGGGAGTGGGAGAAGAAGCAGATTATCAAGTAGGACGGATTGCTTCGGGCATTTTTTCATTTTGCCGTATCGTCTTTATTTCTGTCGCTAAGGGCCAAATTAATCTTACCTTTGAGATCATCAAAGGTAAGATTAATTAACCCTTGTAGATAAATACTATCTCTATAGATGGTATTTATTTACCAGTAAAAAAAATCTCCAAATCTCGGGTTAATTTTAAGGTCGAAGTGTGTCAATTAGCTTTATACTACTCTTTAATTTGGGAGAAATTGGACGCCAAAAGAAACATCTTAATGTCTAAATTTTAAACTGAGGTTTAAATTTTTTTTAATTTATATAGACACAAACATTGCGATTCTATATAAATTTATTGGCGACTAACTATTATTAACAATAGAAAAAAAAGTTTATCTGTTTCAGATTTTTTCAGATTTTTAAGTAATCGTTGATTTTATATATTTTTTTTTATTGAACAGAAATCAACGATTACTTAAAAATCTGAAAAAAATCATACGTATTCAGAAAAATAAACGAATCATTTTCTTAAAAAAAAAGTTTTATTGCCGGGTAATTTGTTACCCAATTAATATTGTGATGAATTTGTTACTAACATTTTGCAATTATTATTATGCAAAATTAATCTTCTCAGTACCTTTAGTATACATGATTTTCTTCACATTTTTACACCATCAAGAAGTACTTGCAATTTTCTCTTATTGTTGTCGAACTTATGCGAAGTCAGCGCGCAGCGAGACTCCCTCCTTAACAAACAACAATGTATTATTAGTATAAATTACGTTCAATGGCGGTAACTGGGACAGCGGCGGAAACTGGGCCCTTTACCATATCGCGATCGCCGGACTAGAGAAGCTACAGCGATCAGATCCGCTTTTATCGTAGTCCGATCGTATGTTATATCGCAACCGGAAAGCTCGATCGTTTCCTGAGACTGCACTCGCGAACGAAAGTTTATCAACGGGAGAGCTCGCACGTGAACTCCGGCAGATTTTCACCGGCTCGCCGGGTCCAACGAAGATTAAGCTCGAGATCCCTTTATCCAGCGACGAGAATAAGCTCGAATCTCTCCTCCGCGCAGTTGACTCGACTCGCCTTCCTCTCGAAATTATCAACTCGGATTCGTACCCTCGCACGATAGCCGTTGAAACAATTTGGGAAATTTGCAGTTACAGAGATATTCCACGACGCGCGGCACGATTACGGTCGTTCTCCCTCGTTTCGATGGCAAAATCTTGCCATCCCGCCTTCGCTGTATTCCCGTACCGCGATCTCGAGTCTCCTCGAATGCCATCCCGTTGATACGTGGAAACGCAAGCTTCTCGAATGGCGAACGGCGAAGCTGAATCGTCAAGAGGGAGGGCGAGCAGTGCACGACGTAGTCTTCATGAATTTTCATGAAAGCAATTTGCACGCACGAGTGGAATTCTCTGCCGTTGCTATTGCTACTGCATCCCTCGTTCTATACCGATGCGACTGCACAGATCGACTCCGAAGCTATTGGGAAACTCGTGAAAACCACATCGACTCGAGTGCAGAGACGCGCGATCTGTTCTTCGGCGATGTCCAGACTGAAGTTTCTCGCATCGGATCCGCGAAGGATCTCGCACCAAAGTGGGTCAATCCGTTTTCGCGGAGTATCCAAAAGCGTTCTTATATTTTCGTTGAATACATCTCAGTGTCAAGTTTACTGAGAAATTTTTTCGAATTTTTTTTATCGCTCGAATCGGAAATAAATAAAAACCGAGCGTTAACAGATCACAATTTTTTAGCCAAAAAATCATCGATCGATAATGAAAATAATGTAAAGACCTAAGATGTCGATTTCTGAGGACAATTTTTAGTGACATTTTTTCCAAAATAGTTTCTATATCCTATTAACGGTTTTCGATAAAAATTACGGTACATATTTTTTAAAAAACATCTTTTAAAGCTATTCATTCAAAGAAATTTCATTTCCAGACCGTAACTTACGAATTTCCTGTATGACGTCACTTCCGGTCGAAAAAATGAGTGTTCTGCACCGGAAGTGACGTATTTCTGGTCGAAAAACGAGTTTTTCTGCACACGACGATAGTGCGTAGCGCTGTTGTGCATCGCATTATTGCGCACAACTCACCTTGACGCGTCGAATAGAACCAGAATAATAAGGGAATAGTTAACAGGTCTTGAGATTGGGCCACTGGAGCGACTTGCAGTACTGAGGGTCTTAGACGAAGAGAACAGAATAATCTGGGCCTGGATTCCTGGGAATCGGGACAAACAAACATCTTTCCAAAAATATATAAGGTATATTAATTATTTTAATAAATGTGACACATCAAGGCATTTTAATAGAATATCTCTTGTCACACGTACAATTTTCAGATTGAAATTGACTCGACGAACTGTGCGTTGCCTTTGAATTGATGTAAATTGCCTCGTGTCTAAGCGCAGTTTCTACATCAAACCTTCATTGACCTAATTAATCCTTTGATTTGTCTGTTCTGTACAGTCCTCATTAAATCCTTATGGTGTGGAATCAGCGTACCAAAGCATTTCGTTACAGAGTCGAACAGTCCAAAGCTTCCTATAAATCGGATTTCTATAGGTAGTACTTGATAGATCACATCAGGTCTGACCAATTCATTGTCTAATGCAACCCCTCACAGCGTCGTAGAACCATTCGTGGCTGCAATATTACTCCGGTAATTAATGCTTTGACAGTAGTGTAGACCAGTAACGACCCAGCGACTGAGATCAGAGGCCAGCGGATTCAGACGAATAATTAACCTGACTTCAGCTCTGTCTAGCCTTTAGGCTCGCTGCACCACAGCTCACTGTCCATGATAACTGTGGGGCGTTGCTACAGATATTGCGTTCCTGCATCGAACAATAATTAATTATTGCTCGAATTTCAAATCTCATTATTTATTTCGTGAAGAGCAAATAGATATTGTTATCGAACTTTATGACCTGCTAGTTTCTGAAATTTCAAACACATGTGTGTTGCAATTTTACAGTAAAATTTGTATTTTTAATGGAAATTTTTGTAAATTTCAGGCAAAAGATTTCTAATTTGAATATCTCGTATCTTTATTTTACAATGAACGTACATTAATGCTTAAGTAATGTAAGTAATATAAGCAAGTTTCAATTTCCAGTACATTAAATTTACAATTTATTTTGACAGTATTTTTATGCAAAAACATGTTTAACGCGAATTCTAGGTCATAAGACGAATTGGAAGATTGACCATAACGCTTTTTGGGAATCCATTTAGCAGTGGCAGAAAAAAAGATCTTTTCTCATCCGGAAGTAAAAAGTATCTACAAAAAGCTTTAACAGCTTTCCTGAAAATTTAACGAAATTTTCAAAAGCTACCTGAAAACGCATTACTTTCTTTCTCGAAATTAAGTGGAAAAGTTAGTAGTGCCCGCAAAAAGCGTTACGGATACCTTCGGAAAATGAGGTAAAAAAGGTCAAGGCGTGATTAAAACAACGAGGGGCTTGGATGGAGCTTCTAGAGTGACTTGGAATAATCGGTGCTTGAGCGGATACAGCAGAACCCGGTAACAGGATGTGAGAAGAGCTCCGCCCGATCCCAAAACTTCTCAAGATGTTTTCGCACTCAATGTTCTGCAGCACTCGCAATTTGTCGCTCACTCCTCTTCATTATTAAATTGGTTCGCAGTTGGAGCTGGTGAACTATCGGGAACGTAGAGTCCATGCGGAGGAGAGTGACTCGCCAGTCAAGAATATAAAGCATCACCGGAGGAGACTCGGATGGAGCGGGTTAAGGCCAGAGCTTCCCTAACTTGATACTGTTACGCGGTTAACGGTTCGCCGCTTGCGCAGCTGCTCCTGGTTCACCATTTTCGCTCGGGGAGGATATGTTCCGCATACGCGACGTGTGTGCCATTGCGGCGGACTTCGGAGAAGTTATAATTGCATTAGATCTGCTTCCCGAAGTGTATTTTGAAAATTCGGTACTCCTGAATGACCGTTTCACTCGTATGCATAGGATAAAAGTGGTGAATATGGCCCACCTCGATTAACAAGTAAATCAATGATATATGGATTGGGTCATGTTCCCCACATTTACCCTATAGGGTAAAAAAATATAGGGTCGTATGCATAGGATAAAAGTGGTGAATATGGCCCACCTCGATTAACACGTAAATCAATGATATATAGACCGGGCCATATTCCCCACTTTTACCCTATAATCAAATTGACCGAGTCCGAATCCATTCGGGTGTGTGCACAGATGTACCAGTTTATCCACCTTATGCGAAGGGATGAAAATAAATAATAATTTGCCTGCTCTGTGAAAAAAAGTCTCATAGGGTAAAAGTGGTGAATATGGCCCGCCTCGATTAACATGTAAATCAATGATATATGGAACGGGCCATATTCCTCACTTTTACCCTATGCATATGCTCGTATGATTGATGCAAGGTGTTGACGGCTTATTCTGGATGCGACGTGACGCTTATCCGCAAGGCACTTCGAAGGAGATTAGTGGAAATTTTTTTAAATGTGGGATATAAACATACAATACTGGTAGGTTTTGTGGTTCGCGGATGTTGAGCACTCTCATTCGTGTCACAAAAACCTTTTGCTCTTATTTCCAGGATCAAAGATATAAAGTGAGAGATTCAGCGAGGTTCACTGTTTTCGCTCGGGAAGGATGTGTTCCGCATACGCGACGTGTGTGCCATTGCGGCGGAATTCGGAGAAGTTATAATTGCATTAGATCTGCTTCCCGAAGTGTATCCTGAATGACCGTTCCACTCATGTGCATATAATCAAGTTAACCGAGCCCGAATCCATGCGACGGTGTGTGCACAGATGTACCAGCTTATCCACCTTATGCGAAGGGGTGAAAATAAATGATAATTTCCCCGCTCTGTGAAAAAAAGTCTCATATGCATACGCTCGTATGATTGATGCAGGCTGTTGTCGGATTATTCTGGATGCAACGTGACGCTTATCCGCAAGGCACTTCGAAGGAGATTAGTGGAAATTAAAAAAAATGTGCAGCTGGCACGGTGCCCAAAGCCCGGCGCACTTGCGGCTGAGCCTCCACGTGTTCGCCCCTTCAGTTCCTGCCCCTACCTCATCATTCATTAATTTACCCATCTGGGGTAAATTCCGGTGATATCGCAGCGTCTCTATTGACACGGAAAGCGGTAGATTCGCAGAATGTACCGAAGATTGGTAGTAACTCTATAATCATTCATGTTGAGCGTTTCGCGGATTCAGAATCAGTCGTCGCAATATTGACAAATATTACCGATCGGCCTTATCAACCGTGCGTACGACTTATATATGGCTTATGGCAGCGGATTCAACCGCACTGCGAAAAAGAATAGTATTTTCTACTATACCAAAAGTTCTCAGGGGAAACGTCTATATAGATAGTTTTTGATAATATATATTCAATCGGTTAAATTATAATTATTGTTGCAACCGTGATTTTTTGTCACTGTCATAACTATATCAGTGCTTTTCCTTTTCTTATTTTTAAGCTTAATTGTTATTCCCTACT
>JAPYZC010003364.1:0-12210 GCA_030522665.1 Ichneumoninae sp. A BG-2022a | reverse complement strand
TATTATGCAAAATGAATGTTCTCAGTACCTTTAGTATACATGATTTTTTTCAGATTTTTACATCATCAAGAAGTACTTGCAATTTTCTCTTATTGTTGTGGAACTTATGCCAAGTCCGCACGCAGCGAGACTCCCTCCTTATTTCTTTTGCTCATTCATTGATTTTTTTCTGTGAAATTTGTGAAAATTGTGTGAAAATGAATGAGCGATGAAGGCGCGTGTAGGTAGAAATTTGCAGTACTCACTTGAGAAGTAAGGAGATGACGTAGTAACAGGCGGATATGCCAGTGGATAATATGAGAAGAAACATGATGAGCAGATACCAGGGCGTGTGTCGCGGCTGCCTTCTCGAGTCTTCCCAGTATTTGTCACAGCTCAGGTACCAGCAGATTGCTCGGTTGAGTTCACCTACCGCGAAAATCCATATTAGAAAATAAATCAACACTTATAAAAATAAAAATAAAAAATCGTACCTTCAATCTCTTGAAAGTCTTTGACCGAGAGATTAGCCAAGAGTCCTGCGATGCAGTCACGAACGAGTATCTGCAATAAAAGTACAGTTAGCGACACACATATGATCCCTATTATTTATATTTTTTTCAAAGTAACCGTACAGCATCTAATATGCTAATTTTAGATATCCAAAAGTAGATTCATTCAAGCGAAGAGTTGATTTATCCGATCGCTTCTCCGAATGGTCAAACAATGTTTTATTAGTTCTCGAGGCAGTTGCGTCACCGAAAACTTCAACTTTTCAAAAGACAAGATAAGCAATGAAATAAATTAGATATCCTAATGTGGTCGATGGTCAGAAAAATGAAATAGAGTGATTTTTCAAATCCCGAGAGCCGAAAAGTAAAATAAATAGAATTTCGGTCAAGACCAATAATACAAAAGAAAAAAAAATCGAGAATTTGTATAAGTTCGCTATTCACAGAATTTCGCGTAGGAATGCGATCGATTACAAAGATGTGCGACCAGAGCATTCTCCGCTTTTAATACCTGGTGCGGATTGATTTCAAGGAAGGTCTCACAGGCGGAATAAATATATCTATGACGACTCTTTTAATCGATCCCATTCCTATTAGGGTTCCCGATTCGCGGCCGATAAGCGATCTTATTTTAGTGTCGGCGGTGATTCGGGTGACACGTGTGTCTATAATTGTCTTCGCCACACGGTCCAGAATCCGTCCGTGTCGCTGAAACCAGTGTGTAATTACAATAACAAGTAATGAAAACTAACTTCACACTGGAGCTTGAGCTTCTGCAGTTCCTCGGGTTTGCAATTGGACTTGAGCTTTCGTATCTCAAATTCCTTGCTTCTTTCGCGTTTGTCGACGGCTGCGGGTAGCGACGATTCGACGAGATTGCTGGCTTCGTCGTCGTCGTTCGATTCGCCGTCGGGATTGTCGCAGGCTGAGCTCTCGTTGTCGGGACCGTTGTTGATGTCGTACGCCGAGGCCGTCGACGACGACGCCGACGTGGACGAGGACGACGGCGAAGCTGTCGACGACGATGAGCTCGAACCCGAGACAGCCGAATGACCTGCATCGGCCGCACTCGTCGAACCTGTGTCGCCACCCTCGAACGCGCCTCCCCTCTTGCAATGCCGCTGACTACTCGAATACGTCGATACCGCTGGTATTATGTCGGACTTGTCGCTCGCGTAAATTCTCGCAAGCTCACGACACTCGCACGACGTTAACGAGGAACTTCTTCGACTGTCCGTACTCTCGCGCCATACTTGTATGTCGGTGTTCAACGAACCCGACGGATCGTCTATCAATGAACTGTCGAGGTCGCCGCTCCCGAGGACGTCGCATCTCATTATGTCGCAGTAATTGGCCAGACAGACGGCGTCTTCGGCCTGAAACAAATAATCACTGCGGCGGTTATTATGTTTTTTTTTTTTTTATAAAAATGCTATAACTTATTAAAGTCGAAAGGCTAGACTAATTTTCATCAAACACATTTCCAGTGTACCTTGCACTGTGTTGACTGTGGGATTTGTGTAAAATTTCAGCTCGACATCTCGAGTTTTTCAAGCGTGAAACTGTTAATGGTTATTTTGGATAAACTCTAAAATGTCTAAATTCCATAAAATTTAAAGACTAACCGATTTTTGCCAAATTTCATATGAAATGTTTTTCAGTTGCAGTTTATAATGGTTATTGGAAAAATTCAAAATCTCACTAAATCTGGATGGTCCGATCGATCTTGGCCAAATTATCAAAGGTGCTTGATCGACATGCTACATTTGTTTACAGTTTTTGGATGATAAATTGAAATTCGGAGCTACTACAGAAATATTTGCAAAATGTTCAAAAAACATATAAAAATGAATTTAATGAAGGGATGCGATTACTTTAGTCTGCGAAATTTCCACCCACTAGCTGAAGTCATTCATGAGTTGTACGTGTTTAAAAATTATAAATCCATCATATACATATATGCACATACGAACATCCGGAATCCAGCTAAAAACTGCATATCAAGGATTCAGCAGGAATTCAGCAGAAAATTCAATATGACGCATTGAAATTTGCAGTGATTTGAAATAAATATGAACCGATACCAGCATGCAATTTTCGTCAAATAGGCTCAATGAGGGTAAAAAATTGAAAAATTACTCCAAAATGTTTCATCGTGTAGAAATTTGTGAAACTATTTTTCCAATATAAACTCCGCAAATGAAATATAATTTTTCGTTATTGTAAAGGAGGTAAAACCGATTGGCGCTTTACCATATTAACGTTACTCTTGTGCCTGCTATCGAAGTGGGCATCTAGATGTTTCTCCGCGTAGAAAGATTTGCCGCACAGTCCGCATGTCCACTGGGAAGTCCTGTGTTGAAATTTCGCTGCTTGTTGCGGATGAAATATGTCCCGGCTCTCGTGAAACGGGCATTCCAACGGTAATTCTACCTGATACTTTTTCAGTATTGGTACCCATCTCTAAAAAATAAAAAATAAAGTATAATAAATAATAATAATACTAAATAATAAATATAGATAAATAAATAAAATAAATAAATCATAATAAAAAATAAATTATAACAAAAGTATATAATAAATTAAAATAAAATAAAAAAACATAAGACGAAATTTCCAAGCGTGCCAGTCACATGGAGTCTCGACTCACCTTCTGGACGATTCGCCGAACAACTGTGGCACGATCTCGGGGGCATGATATCTTAAAGACGGTCGGTCCTGGCCACGGAATTACTGACAGTAGTAGCACTGCTACGATCTATAAATTATAATATTTTTTTCAAATTTCACAAGTAAATTATTTAACGACGAAAAAAAAAAAAAAACTCCGATTGACATTTGCCGACACGAAGCCGCACGTTAATATTTCGCGATCGATCGATACCGTGTGACATTATTGTTTAGGACACTGCGGAACGTCGTGGCGTCTCGGAATCGCTGGAGAGCGTCGCGACGGTGCTCGCACGGTCGGGGAGCCCCTCGTCGAAAAAATGCACGGAACTTCCGACGGATATCGGAAACGTTAAAAACTATGTCTTCGTTATTGCGATATTTACCTCCAAGTGGCAAGGTTTGGTCTTCATTCATAGCCTTATACTTCCTCGAAGCTCTCGACGAGACTTGTATTCACGTTTTGCTCGAGCCACCCTCTCAGCTCGCCGTATAACTCTATATGCGACGCCCCGCACTCTCGCGCCCGCGCACACAACCCCCTGAGCTTTCCTTCCCACCCTCGTTGCTGCTTCGCGATGCAACGCCAGGGCTGAATTGCTGCTTGCGGGCGCCGTCGATGAGAGCGCGCAACCGCACTATACGGACCGCCGCAATTTTTAATTTACATAAAGTACCATCGAATCACATCGTTATTCCGTCATTTCAACTTTATTTAGAAATAGTAATTGCGTATTTGAAAACCAATAGCTGACCCGTTGAGGCCGACGTTATTCTTTTCTATTCGTCAAACAGCGTAATGCTATATATATATAATTTATATATAACCGTTTTCATTTTTTTTTCTCCCTATAAGTTCTCGTTTAAGTAGTGACAGATTTTGAGAGGAAAATTGCTATTTAGATTGATCGGGAATAACGTTAGTTCTCATACACTGAAGTATATCGATGTTCAATCGCTCTCGTTAAAGTTTTTTTTCTCTTCTTTTATAATCTTCCACAACGACGAAGACGCACATACGTCGCGAACGATCGGTAATTAGTTCGAGCATTCGCGGTGATACGATATAATTCAAGTTTTTTTTTTAGCGTCGATGGAATACGCGATTATTATTTGTTTTGTTTTTTGTATTCGTTCTTTCGTCGTCTCTTACATGATGCACAAACGTGTGTGTATACGCACTTTTGTTAACTTCGTCTCTGAATTGTATAACTGTTATTAATCGATATTGTTCTGTGTAAGTCTGTCGAGCCGACTAGAGAGTGGAAAATAGTTAACGGCCGCTACATGAAATCGTCGTATTCGTTGTCGTATGCATAACTATCGTACTCGGTCAGGTGAGTATTCTCGCCCTCGATCTTCAGCTTCGCCTTGCCCTTTCCTTTCTTCTTTCCCTTGTCGCCCTTCTCCAATTTTTGCTTCTCTATCGCCAGATTCTCCAACGTCGTTTTTAGCTTCTTGAGACTGATCGACGATACTGCAACAGAATTTCGATGGAGATCACTCTCGGCTATTGTTACATTAACTTTTTATATTCATTTTTAATGTTTTCTATGGAACACTAACGATTAACCGCTATGCGATTTATGAGCTCCTCGGCGAATCCTGGAAATTCCGCGTGTTTGTTGAACAGGTTGATCTTTTGGGCGAGGGCTTCGCAAAATTGATCGAACTCCTCCTTAGTGTCCGGCGTCATTGCGTCCAGACCCGATGCCTCCGTCACACCTTCAATTTAAACATTACAATATTTTATTAATAATGTGTGTTACCGTCGTTTCATTTTTTATTTAACACTTTTCACTTAATTTTACTTATACATTTCCTAAAAATGTTGGTTTTGGCTTTGCGTCATATTAAAAATCGTTGGGAAAATCACGATAAGAAAAAAAAAACGTCTGAATTAATATGTGTCTCAGTTGGACTTGTAAATTAAAAATTTCCATAACTGAACAACGTCTTTGTGTGTTATCGAACTGAAGTTTAGTTGCATTTTCATCGAATTGCAAGTAGCGGTTGAAATATTGCGAGATTTTTACTTTGTTGAAATTATTTTCGTAACGCTCTGGCTTGTGCAATGATCGAGCATTGGGGCTAAAAAGTTGATGTTAAATATAGTGTGCTTTCGTTTGCTGCGGTTCCCGAAAGTCCATAGTGAATAAATTGTAAAACCGATAACTCAATGTAAAAAAAAGCACATGGTTAAAATACACATCTGAATTTTAAAGCTACAAAAAATGTCCGTATTGACGTAAAGTCAACATCAATATGTCAATAATTTTTTTTTAATATTAGGCAAATAATTTTAATGTTGATAATGCTGTGACAAAGTAAACCGTTTTTTTAACCACCCTAATTGCTTCATTTTCGATACGCAAAAATGAGTAATCATAGTTTCCTACAACTGCCATGAAGCCTCCTTCACGCCTCCAATTAAATATGATCTCTTTTCTTAAAATACTCATCGATCAATTTTCTTCTGACGCAACCAAGAATTTCCTTTTTTATGTATCAAACGCTAGTCAGGAACAGTACGGGAGATCGATACAGAAACAACGAGTCAAAACGACAAAGTACAAGGAGAGTACAAAAACTGATTTGAACACAATGTTTGTTTTCGTTTTGCGTTAAATGGCCATTTTTATTACAATACAGTAACATTATTTAGTTAATTTCATTTTTGTTTCGTTTTGTTGTTTTTTTTTTCGTAGTAAAATTGACAATATGATTGAAGCGTTACAACGTATACTATCTATCTCTGGTACCGGTTCCTGACGTCGTTGTTTACAAACGTCTCTCGTTGTTACGAAAAATGTTGCTTATACGAAAAAAAACAAAAGCTTACATCGAGATTCAAGTATTAAGACGATAAATTTGTTTGAACGAAAGCTCTTACTGGCTGGATTATAGACGGAGATGCGTCTCTTTTTTTGTCTTCCTTTATATGGCTTCGACCTTTTAGCGATTTCAGGCCTGGCAGTTATCGCTTATACTTCGATCGATCTCTTCCGCGTACAAACAATTGTTCAATCGTCGTCAGCGTTATAATACTGTATAATAATCGCGTGTACTCGCCCCCGTCACATCGGCACGCACGAAGATCCCGCTAACTTTCGTATAGAAATCGGCAAAATCTACTTATTTCCAATTACGTTTCAGAGTTGCACTTTATGGCCAATTATACAAATTTTAAGTACATTGGAAGGTTCCATACATTTTATCCGATGTTTCGACTGACGTACATTTAATGACTATAAAAATCTATGAATCTAAATATTAAATTAACGGACAAGCGGGTCACACCCGTTTGCGTTTACATGTCGACTAATTGCCGATCTCTCCTTTTTTCAAATATTATTATTTGTCCAAGTGATCATAAATTTTATGTATACTCTTGATAGAGGGAATCAATGTTATAAAAAAATGTTTTACAGCTCCACACTTTTTTCTTGTTTCCGTATTTTTTTTTTTTTGTTTTCTTTGTTGAAACTTAAGCTATTATAGCCATGACACTTACGACTTTCAGTTTCGAGGTGAAAACGTTCGAAATTATGACATAAATAAATGGTCAATTATTCATATCTCGGAAACTACGGACCGTAATTGCTCGTTACCGTACGATCTTTTAGACTCAAGAACAGGCAAATGAAGTCAAGAAAATATTGCAGTTTCGTGAAATAAATTTGCAATTAATTATAACAATTGTTTTTAGAATACCGCGTATGTGGTGGAACACAAGCGTATAAGAGAGACAATAAATAAAATTTCGATGCAAGAGAACGCCAATGAGTTGATTCATCTATTTTCAATAATTTCTCTCGGGAGCAACCCGCTCGTCGACGAACGATCAGTTTACCATCGATAATGTGATTAAAGCACTGACATTTATTCGAAAAACAAGTTTGTTTCTCCGAATCTCCGTTACACTTTCGCGCAAGTGTTTTGTTCCTTTTTTCTTCAATATGAAAGTACAAAAATTCGTGTAATATACAACTACAATTCGTACGACATGAATCGCACGGTAGTTGTAAAAAAAAGGAAAAATGTTAATAGACAGATTAGAAAGCGCGAACAGAAGTTAGATTTTGGCGATCGCGCGGCGAGTACGGTAATTTTTTCTCTCGTGTCGTGCTTCAGTCAGAAACGCCGCTGACGAGTTTTAGTCGAAATTGAGAAATTATCGTTTGCCGCGTTACCGTGCGGACTCGTCGCGAAAAAAACGAAAATTTCCGTTTCGAACGTCGGCCAGTGGGCCGGCTATTTCTTATCGCTTTTGGCGGGTTTACGGGGACTAAAGTCTACAAGGTTGGACAAACCAAAAGTCTCCATGGCGAGCCTTAGATCAGCTTCCTCTTGCAACCTCTGTCTCCTTACAAGCTCGGCCCTCCTCTCTTCCGGTGTCAGAGCCTCTTCCTTTTCCTTAGCTTTCCTCTCCGCCTCTTCTTTTGCTTTTCTCTATAAGAAAAAAAAGAAAAAAAAAATTAACAAATATACATCTCAACGAACATCGCTAGCTCCGCGTCTGTACAAACCTCGCGCTCTTCGATCTTTTCATTCAAATTCTTCTTAGGCTTGGGTTTCGCCTTTGGAGCTTCCGCCGGCTTCTCCACATCTTTTTTCTCCTCTCCCACGTCTTCCCAGCTGTCCTGTACGAGCGTAAGTGAAAAAAGTAAAAACATGTTTATTCCACCTTCACACATCTCTCAGTTCGACGAACACAGTCCGGCTGCTCCGTCGCTCCCCGAACAAAAAGTCAAAAACCATCCAAACCATAATTTTTTACAAAACTGAAATTTGCCGAAAAAAAAAGAAAAAAAAGTTTTTCACATCGAAAATTTGAGACTTCAAAGTAATGAATTTATAACGGTAATTTTTTTCAGCATGGCGTGCATGTGCTCCTTGAAAGGTTAAGCCAATGAGGACGTGCGGTGGGTTGGCCGTATGTGTCGGAAAATGTTGTTGAAAAAAAGCGGGATGGTTTATCGGCGAAAAAAAAAGTCATACCTTGACATCTTCTTCCTCGTCCTCGCCCTCCCACTTGTTCGATCTCATGGCAAGCTCGAATTTCGCCTCAATATTGTCAGCATCTGTAATAGACATTCCAACACCCCCACCGAGTTATGGTTTCGTGATTCTGTCGCTCGCACGATTATTCATAACTAACGAATACATCGTCCGATAAATGCGTCGAATTTATTTGTCTTACCCCACTCGTCCTCCATGACGACTTTAGAAATTCGTCGATTCGATGAAAATGAAGGGTGTACTGGGAATTCGGTAAAACATACGAAAGTATCGGGAGCGTTGAGACAGACCGAGCAGATTCGGGGAGAGAACCTCGGAACGATGTTCGGACCAATTCTGACGAAGGCCGAGCTGACTGCGCGACTGTGGCGCCGGGCATTCTCGCTCCCAACTTTTTTTGGCGGAGCCGTAAACTACTTGGCGCTCGGCCTACACAAAGCCACCTTCGGCGGACTGTCAATATTCTGCTTTACCGGTTTTTTTTCCGTTTACCTCGAGATCAAATTTTATTTAAAACTTTATTGAATAATCGGACGATAGCTGAGAATTTCAGGAAGCCCGGTTGGACGAGGGACAGAGTTGAAATATCGCCACGAGCGTAATAAACATGGTAACGTGGAAAACTGCGGAAAGTTTGCGTGACAGCGAACAGTATCTGACAACCGGTTGCAAGATTCTGGACGGTGCATTGAGAGGCGGGATCGCGCGAAGAGGAATAACGCAAATTTACGGAGCTGCCGGTACAGGAAAGACGCAGTATGCTTTGCAGCTGTGCTTGTCCGTTCAAATACCGGAGTCCGAAGGAGGCTGTGGAGCTGGTGAGAAAAAAAAAACACGAGTTTCTATAGTATAATATAATCATAAATACAATTGACGTAACGAAATAGTCTTCCCTATTTTCTTCGAGACTGTTAATATTTCGGAAAAAATTAATTAGTTTTTCATGCGTCTTTACATTTATTACGAAAACCTAATGTGCTTGTGTTAAAAATACGGATAGTATCGGAGAATATAGGGAAGGCGATTCGTTACCGACAGAGCGCGGGGCGGATGAGCCCGACCTTATCCAGTCGCGGTAGATAATGAAAATTGTAATAGATTTTTTCAAAATCGCTAAACCTTTCGGGAGAAATGTAGTTCCGAGCGTCTGGGCAATTAATAGATGAAGCTGCTATAATTTCGCGGTTGCTCGCAAGTTTTCATCGTATGAAAAAATTATAGAGCAAGGTAAACGTACCAATGGCCGGACACTTAAGGGAGCAGTCCCAATCCCCGGACATGCATGTAAAATCGTATTTCCATCTCTCTTGCACCAACGGCCTTGTCCGGCCACTGGGACGTGTCCGGTCATTGGTACGTTTACCTTACAGTTTTTATTACCGACCGCGGTATTTCGACTCAACGCAGAGCAGTTTAGTTGCATTAGTGTTCCAATATAAATAACCAAATAACAATATTTCGAAAAAAAAATAATAATATGAAGAAAACCAAATTTCAGCTGCTGTGTACATCTGTACGGAATCCGTTTTCCCGACGAGACGCTTGCAGCAGCTGTTGAAATCTTCCGAGCTCGTGAAGAATTATGGAGCGAGCGGAGACAAGATATACGTAGAGCACGTTTCCACAATTGTAATGAACCTTTCAACCAGACAAACAAAGCCGATCGCATACGGTTACGTGAACTTTTGTTTCCTTATTTGCAGAGCGAGTTGGAGAGTTGTCTCTTCGAGAGAATTCCTCGCCTGATGGCGGTGCAAAAGATCGGCCTGTTGGTGATAGACTCCATAGCCGCAACTTACAGAGTGGAGTACAGCGATCACGAATTGAAAAACAGAGCCAAGAGTCTCCGATCGATCGGGCAAAATCTGCACAATCTCTGCAGGAATTATGAATTGTCCACGGTCTGCATAAATCAGGTGAGCATCGATTAAGGAGGGAGTCTCGCTGCGCGCTGACTTCGCATAAGTTCGACAACAATAAGAGAAAATTGCAAGTACTTATTGATGGCGTAAAAATCTGAAAAAAAATCATGTATACTAAAGGGACTGAGAAGATTAATTTGGCATAATAATAATTGCAAAATGTTATTAACAAATTCATCAAAAAATTAATTGGTTAACAAATTACCCGGCAACTAAACTTTTTTTTATGAAAATGATTCGTTTATTTTTCTGAATATGTATGAATTTTTTCAGATTTTTAAGTAATCGTTGATTTTTTGTTTTTTTTTTATAGAACAGAAATCAACGATTACTTAAAAATCTGAAAAAATTCATACGTATTCAGAAAAATAAACGAATCATTTCCATAAAAAAAAGTTTTGTTGCCGGGTAATTTTTTAAGCAATTCATCTTTTGATGAATTTGTTAGTAACATTTTGTAATTATTATTCTGCAAAATGAATCTTCTCAATACATTTAGTATACATGATTTTTTTCAGATTTTTACACCATCAAGAGGTACTTGCAATTTTCTCTTATTGTTGTCGAACTAGACTCCCTCCTTAATGCATCTGTTGCTGCAATCAAGTAAAATATAATTTAAGTAGCGATTTTTAACAATAACATTATCCCTTTAGGTTTCAGCGGCAGTCGATAACAAAGATTCGGCAAACGCTTGTAACGGAAATTTGCCAACGTTGGGAATAACTTGGAACAGTTTGATCACGAATTCATTTTGTTTGACAAAAAGCGGCGATCGTCGCATTTTGCACGTTAGGGAATCACCGTATTTGCCACGAAAATCGGTACCATTCGAGATTCGACAGTCGGGAATAATAGGTGTTTGAAATTCTTTAAAATATAAGAACAACTTTCCTTTTTTATAGTAATTGATCTATTTCTGTAAAAACGTCATCGTCGATCGTTCTGATACAATCCGTCGCTATCCATTGATTCCGTGGGTCGGACTCCGTGAACGGATCATTCGTCCGTACGTCTATCCGTTCGGTCTCGCTGTCGATAATGAGTCTGAAGGAATGCAGAAACGTCCTGTGAGGCTCGCAGTCCTTTCTCTCGCTGTACGTGTAATCGCCGACAATCGTGTGCCCGATATGAAGACAGTGAACGCGCAACTGATGTCTTCTTCCGGTTCCAGGCTTCATCAATACCTTCGTAGCTGGCTTGCCATTTCTCAGCCCGCGTCCGAGCACCAACAAAGCTGTGCGGCACTCCCGAGGCTTTTCGCACAGACTGTCGTCATCCGTACACATTTTTCGATTTCCATCCTTCTCTCTCGGATCTTCGCCTGCAACTTATCGATTAACGAAATTGACGAGAAATTTCTAGACGCCGAAGACTAGCAATATGCGATGCGTGAGACTGATGACTCACGTCACTAAAAGAAGTTATTCTGGGAAGTACGGTCAAAAGAAAAGTCTCATCGGGAGATCCGGAATGAGATCCGTTTCCGGTGAGACTTTTCTTTTCTGTGAGAAAAGTTGATTACAGTTTTTGCTACCGACTGAGCGCGGGATGGACGGGGAGGGAGGTGTTATATAGGGTAGCTCCAGCGAGTGGTGTTCATTTCGCCTAAATTCGAGAAATTCGAATACGTATGAATTTTTTCAGATTTTTATCTTTATTTTGATTTTTGCACATTTTTCCATGTGAAAAACAAGAAAAATCAAAATAAAGATAAAAATCTGAAATAATTCATACGAGTTCCGAAAAATGAACGAATCATTTTCATAAAAAAAAAAAAGTTGAGGTACCGCATATTTTTATCAACCATTTTTTGACAACAATTTGTTAATAACATTTCGAAATTGTTTTTATGCAAAATTAGTCTTTTCAGTGCCTATAATAAGTATGAATTTTTTCAGATTTTTATAACATCGGGAAGTGTTTGCAATTGTTGCCTGAATTTCTCGAATTTAGATGAAATGAACACGACTCGCTGGAGCTACCTTAAGGTGATGTGACACACGCGTAACAATGCTCCGATGGTAACAAATCGCTTTCCCTATTTTCTCCGTGATGGTTGATTCTTCGACCAAAATCAAATTAGGTTTTTGTAGGCAATAGAT
>JAPYZC010003362.1:0-20111 GCA_030522665.1 Ichneumoninae sp. A BG-2022a | reverse complement strand
ACTGGAAGACTGGAAGACTGGAAGACCGGAAGACCGGAAGACCGGAAGACCGGAAGACGGACCGGAAGACTGGAAGACTGGAAGACTGGAAGACTGGAAGACTGGAAGACTGGAAGACCGGAAGACCGGAAGACCGGAAGACCGGAAGACCGGAAGACCGGAAGACCGGAAGACTGAAAGACTGAAAGACTGAAAAACTGAAAGACTGAAAGACTGAAAGACTGAAAGACTGAAAGACTGAAGATCTTAACAATTATCATTTTTGTACATCTCGAATCCGGATGTATACATGTATATATATATTTAATGATAGATAGTACTTGAGTCAGTAACTACCGGAAGTGAGATTAGCCGATAAAGAGTTGCGATCCCGCGGCGCAGGATGGCCCGGAGCGCGAGCCAGGGAGCTCGCAGCGGTAGTTGAAGGGTTGCGCAGCAGCAACTTCCAGTAACTCGTTTAGAGAGTTTAAACCGAGTTCTTAACACCGAATGCATTAAGAAGTCCGTACGCAGTCTGCGGAGATGGGTGTTCGCTCGTGCGGGATGGCGGTCCCGAGTCGGGCCAGGAGAGAGAGGAGAGCGAGTGACTCTCAGTCGCGTAGTCACGCCCGGCTTGAATCTAATCTAAAACTTCATTCTCGTTTGATCTGATATATTAACGACGAGCGAGAAAGAGTCTCGTCGTGGCCGCTCTGGCGTGACAAAGAAGAAAAAAAATGTCTCGTTCTTTCGCGTCGTTTGTCCTTTACAAAAGAGCGTGCACTCGGTCGCACGACTGTTGGCTGTACGACGCGATATTAAAAGCGATGACCGGCCACGTTAATTACCGCAGCGATGAATCGGAATCTCTCCCTGCCGCTGATAACCCGGACCGGCTCGAGCGACGCGCGGGGAGAGCAGAAAAAAAAGTAATAATAAGAAGAGAACGAAGTTTGCGAGGAAAAAATATGTGGGGTGGAGAAAGCGAGATCGTAGTAGCGGGGTTGTTATACAAATACAGTACCGTCGAGACCCGCCTGTCTGCTGTCTGTCAACCCCTTTATCCGGCGTGACGGCATGTGACACCCAGGGTGACGAGCGCGGACCCCTATGTCCCCGGGTGTTACCTTCCTATATTAACAGCGCAGGCTCGCCTCACACTCTCCTCCTCACTAGTATTAATACCTCGTTCTATTATGCTCGCTTCGTTTCGTCCCAATCAATTTCGGACGATAAATATTGCCCAGCATTGTTCCACATGCAGAGAAGATAAAAGTTTTTTTTTATTGTCATTAAAAAACAAGATTCTCGATTTCCGATTGACCGAACAGTGATATCGAGATTTTATTATATCCTGCGTCGATTCGCTCAAATCAATTACGAACAATAAAAATATCCGCGCATTGAGAGAAAACTAAAAATATCTTCGTCTATTCTTCGTTTAACAAAAAAACAATATTCGCAATATCGGGTCGAATGTTGATATCGACATTTAATTATATTCTGCTTCGATCCACCGGTATTAATTCCGAACGGTAAATATCCCCGGGTACGGCCCCGAGCATACGAGAAAGTGTCGATTTCCGATCGCCAAGATTTGCCACTTCCGGTCGTACTTGATGATCAGACGCTCGATAAAAATAGAGAAGTCTTTTGTCAAAAGTCCTCCCTCGCTGAAGCACGTAGAAAAAAGAATCCCATCTCAAAGTCCATACATAATAACGAGTCTGAAAAAAAAGAAGTAAGGATGACCAGCTTCCAAGGCGGAAACGGTCCGGCGCGGCGGAAGTCGAGCACAGAAAAAGCCGGATCCGCCGTTAACGATCGCAAGTGCGGGGAGAGATAGAAAAAAAAAAGAAAAAAAAATCGGCAGGAAAGATTAACGTGAGCCATCCCGGTGGCCGCGAAGGGCCCTCAATAAAGAGGAATAATAATATCTACAAATTGGTATGTGTAAGCACGATAGATGCCTTTGGCCGGCGCCCTCCACCCGCGCGTGTTATTTCCATGATAAAGAAACGCGCGTATACGCGACGCCAATGGGGTAAAGGCGCGCGCGGCAGTGGGAGAGCACGGGAAGATGAGCCACGAGGGAAAGAGCTCCTCTTTCTGCGCTCAACAACAGTTCTCTTCCCTTCGGAATAAACCGTGAGTATTATTACTATATGTATTAGTAGTGCGCGCCGTCGGGCTCCTCGCCGAGAAACGCGTACACGTCCCCTCGTGAATGTAACGGGGGTTGTGCCGAACCGCCGAGAGAGAGTTCCTTCTGGCGAAGAAGAGTGTCGCGCGCGCCGCGCAGTCTCGCTCCCCATTGGACGGCAGGCGAGCCGCGGCAAAGCGATCGGAGACCAGTTGAGCGCGAGACCTCGAGCCGCACGGTCGTCCACGCCACATCGAGCGTCGCGAACCCG
Source organism: Ichneumoninae sp. A BG-2022a (assembly GCA_030522665.1). NCBI lineage: Eukaryota > Metazoa > Arthropoda > Insecta > Hymenoptera > Ichneumonidae > Ichneumoninae sp. A BG-2022a. Next base: position 17,718 of record JAPYZC010003362.1, on the reverse strand, counting down.
AAGATCGAACACGATCTTTCTCCCGCAGAGTCACCAAAAATCTCGACTCTCCGTGCTAATCGCGCAGTTGTTTAAATAACATTCCGTCGCAAGTATTCGAACGATTATTCGGAAAATAAAATAAATCGATTCGCATGCGCGCGAATTTCGCTGCGAGTTTTTTGACGGTTTGAATGAACCGTTGAACAGTTTTTTTTTATTATTGTTTCATTCTATTTTGTTTGTGCGCGTGTGTTCGTTCGACGAGAGGAAGCGATTGGATTTTTCTTGCTTCCCGCTGACGCCACGGAGTTTGAGTGCGTTATTCCGGAGCTTCGGATTGTTCTCGAGCGTCTTTCGGTGAGTCGAGTTCAAGTTTTGTTTTTCCTTCGTTCCAACGGTCAGCGAAGAGACGAGCGGTAAGATGGCGGTTAGTTTGAGAGTAAAAAATTAATGAGTAACGGTTAAACGACGAAAAAACGATTCTTCTCGCCGCAAGATCGTTTCAGTCTCTCGATAAAAATCGTTCCGCGTTTACTGTGCGGCTGCGAAGGGAGTAAATGCTCTGCAAGTTGTAAGTTGCAACTGTAAGTTTTCTGCACTCACGGCCGACAACAAAACTGACCTTGCGGCCGAGTGCCAAAGTCGGAGACGGGAAAATCGATAATCCAACGTGCTTTTCCCTCGCACAGTCGTCCTTGTACGCGCCAACCGAGACAAATTAGAAACCAATCTTGCTTGGTAAAAAGATAATTATTAAATTTCATTAAAGTAAATAATTGTCTTATTAAATGCACCGAGCAAAAATTAAAACCGTCTCGTGCGAAGTGAAACGAACCGTTTTAAAAAGGAGGGTTTCGAACGATTGAATGAAAGCGAAGTTGCAGCACAGCGAATATCGCGATTGAGCGGGAGGGTTTACCGACGGACGAGGAGCGGAGAATATGTATCGAGGAGGAGGAAGGATTGCAAAAAGTTGCCAGGAGTAGTTGGAGAAGCGGCGCGGCGACGTGTTTCGAGCCCGTTCAACGAACTCGCGTTGCGCCCGGCATCCGAGCGGTTCGAAGGGCTTCGCCGGTCCTCGCGGGACACCGGCAAAATGAGCGAACGGAAAACAAAAATAATCGAGCGGAGGAGCGAGCGAGCTGATTCTCCATCCGCTCGTTGTGTGTAGTCCGTCGAGAGGTTGGAACCTGCCGTGGTTTCTTTCTCGTTCGTATAGCTTTCTCTCTTTCAACTCCTCTCTCCACGCCCCCCCCCCTCCCCCCTCCCGCCCGGCTCTTTCCGCAACTTCTTTCCGTCGTCTCGCGATCCTCTCGGTCCCTTTCGCTTTGCCTCGCGAACTATCTGCCGGCGGGACTGCAGTCCGCCGAGCACGTACTACGCTCCCGGTGAATGAGCCAAAATAAGAGTATCGCGATGTGGAGATATATATACACGATCTTCGATATAGTTATCGACTACCCATTACTTATCGGCGGTCGTGCAGCGAATGGAATATTGAAAAAAGAGATTAGACCGGAGTTGCAATTTATTGATTTTGCTTCTCCCGAAGGAATTTTGTTTTTCTTTTTTTTAGTTTGACGGCTGATTTTTCAATCTTGCGCTATGTTGTGTTGATCAAAACAGCACTCGGGCCATTGTTCGATGGAATTGCGCTATCGAGATAGGTTGTGGGATTCTCCGCATTCAATTTTTCGACTCGGATAGATAGCGTCGTTTTTTTTATAGCTTTGATAAATTTTGTTATTTATTACTATTAACAAGATCCAATGACTAATAAGAGCTAAAATAAGAGTATCGCGATGTAGAGATATATATACACGATCTTCGATATAATTGCTGACTACCCATTACTTATCGGCGGTCGGGCAGCGAATGGAATATTGAAAAAAAGAGATTAGACCAAAGATGCAATTTATTGATTTTGCTTCTCCGGAAGCAATTTTGTTTTTTTTGCTTGACGGTTGATTTTTCAATCTTACGCTATGTTGGTTGATCAAAACAGAACTCGGGCCATTGTTCGATAGAATTGCGCTATCGAGATAGGTTATGCGATTCTCGGCATTCAATTTTTTTACTCCGACAGATAGAGTTTTTTTTTTTATTCCTTTGATAAATTTTCTTATTTATTACTATTAACAAGATCCAAAGACTAATAAGAACTAAAATAAGAGTATCGCGATGTAGAGATATATATACACGATCTCCGATATAGTTGCTGACTACCCATTACTTATCGGCGGTTGTGCAGCGAATGGAGTATTGGAGATTAAAAATAAACCGGTGTTGTAATTTATTGATTTTGCTTCTCCCGAAGGAATTTTATTATTACCTTTTTTGAGTTTGTTAGCGGATTTTTTAATCTTACGCTATGTTGCTTGATAAAAACAGTACTTGGAGCATTATCCATTAATATTGCGCAATCGAGATAGGTTATGGGATTTTCCTCATGCAATTGGTCTACTTCGTGAGATAGAATGATTTTTTTAAATTCCTTGGATACATTTTCTTTTTTTTACGACTAATAAGATCCAAAATAAAACTATCGCGAGGGACAGATATATTGTAACGAATATCGTGCGCACGTTAGTATAGACGATTTATCCTCGGTGAGCGGTCGTGACGAGTCGCTCGAACAGCAGGACATTCTTCGGCCGAACAAGCGGTCGACTTTACAGTGATCGTAGATTTTACCGACAGGCTTTTTCGGGACTTTAACACGAGCTGACATTTTTACGGTTACACGACGAATACGATTATCGTCATTCGAGCTAGTATTGATTCCGCCTATCGTTCTTTTTATAATCCCTGTCCCTTGTTATTTCCCTCGGTCGTTACAATATATATGACCTTCGATATAGTTATTGACTATCCATTACTTACCGGTGGTCGAGGTGCGAATGGAGTATTGAAAAAATAAATTAGACCAGTGTTGCAATGCATTGATTTTGCTGCTCGTGAAAAAAAATTTTCTTCTTTTTCCATTTGACAGCTAATTTTTTTATCTCACGGTATGTTGGTTGATGAAAAATATACACACGGGCCATTCATATTACTCATGAGTATTATAACTGAGAAAAAAAAACTGGTTGGATTAACGAAGGTTACATACGTTCAAAGGTGTTATTTGATTGGCACAACAAAATTTTTTGTTTCTAATCGACAAATTTTGAATTGATTGAAGCAAATAATCGTTTAAGAAAACAACGCTTTATTAATACCAAATAAATAAAAGCTTTGTACGTATGTACGCGACATTTGGTTACGCCAACCCATTTCTTTTCTCAGTGACGCGATCGAGATAGGTCGTGGAATTTCTCCCGAACCAGAGCTGGGAATCGTCGGTACAACGTCGATTCTTGAACTATAAATAAAAATGTTCTACTTCGAGAAATACAACAGATTTGTTTTAGTTCCTTGGACAGATTCTCGCCTTCTTGCGGTTAATTTACCAAAAACTTAACACGCGTTAAATTTTAACGATCAATTATTTTATTGCGAAAATATAAGGTGCGCTTTAGCCGCCGGTACTGGATTACTCGGCCAGCGCCTTAAGTAGCCAATGACTGTGCCGTTTGCGTCAACAACAACGCTCCAAGGAGCGAATGGTTGGAGAAAGAAATATATATAGTATATACGGAGAGAAATCGAGCAGAGAAAACTGTGCTGCTGGACCAAGGGCCAGCAGCAGCAGTAGGCAACACAATGGGCAGAGATCCCGGGTCCGCGCGAGCCGGTGTATACGCCGTGCTGACGTTTAAATATTTTGAGCAGTCCGGCCCCCCTTTATATTCCGATTCACATCAGCAGGCGCTGCTCTCGACGGCAGGAACCGCGCGACGCCCATTCTCGAATACACCACCATACTATAACCACTATATATATAGATAATAATAATAATAATAATAATACTATGCTCTCGTCGTCGCGGTCTTCGTCGTTCACGAAAACGAAAAAGATGAACAACCTGTACCCTTTATCGCACACGTACCCGACCCTGCATCTTTCACTCCCTCCCCCACTGTCAGCGCTAGACTCATCCGTCATTGACTATGAATTAAACGTTTCTAGATCGTAGACGTTGATCTTAAAAGTGAGATTTCAGATATACCAGATATATTCAGTTTAGGGTTGCAGTTATTATTATCATTATTAATGTCATTATTATTATTATTTCTAGCGGTTATGTTGGCTCGCGCGCTCGTTGTATCTGTGTGCGTGCCTGTGACTGCCTGTGAATATCTGTGAATATTCGTGTGAGTGCCTGTGACTACCTGTGAGTATCTGTGAATATTTGTGTGTATATATCTTTATTATTTAATTATTATATTGAATTAACATTATTTAACTTCACTGAGGGAAGGAATATAGCAAATATGACTATATGGCTTGAGAGATATTAACATAGCACATTGTAGTAAGGAACTAGGGCGCGAACCATGACAGTAAGTTCCGGGTTTATAAGAATTTGTCGCAGATATTATGGTAAAAATTCTTGAAAAATTTGGAACTTTCTGCCATAGGTGACACCTTGTATACTACCACGAGCTGTGGCAAATTTTCTTAGATGACCAGTAGTTTTTATTATATCCTTCTCTCAGTGTTTACATCGAATTGAATATTACTTATCTTTATATTGATTTGAATATTACTTACCTTTGTATTGAAAATGATTATTATTCAATTTTTTAATGGAGATATAATAATCGCTTTGAGAGTTGTCGCTTCAGAAATCTTAGTTTACTAACTTTTTTCTTTCGCCGACGGATACCTCGGATCTCGCAGCGATAAAATTTAACGTTCCCTTAATGGCTTTCTGGGAAGAAATAATTTGTGAATAGTGATTAGGGAAAGCGGTCGAAAATAGCTCGATTATTCATCGGCGTTATTAGCAGTTGCAGCTGGGAGTAGTCTCGCGATTATCATTACGCTCGGAGATTAGTCACGAAACGGTTCGGGGTATAAATACAAGCTACGTTAATACCTGTGCATTGTACACTGGGTCGTTTGCATCGCTTACGCGGCCCAACGCTACCCGCGCGAGATGGAAAGCGAGGTCGTGACGCGCAGACACAAGAATTATTTAACGCACGTCAAAATCGAAAATCGGTGATTACGTTCCGTGGACTCCGCGTACAATATCCGTGTGTGTGTGCACATATGTACGCGGTCCCGAGAAGAATATCCCTAAGAGGTTCATCGCGCACGAGTCTCGTGTGATGGAACGAAATCCATTCGTCTCGCGCACTCGCCAGTTCTTTCTGCGTACACACATATATGTATATATAGATATATCGACCGTATCTATATATTTCTTTCTCGCTTATGCTTCGTTTTTTTTTTGTAATTTTTTTTATCATACCGAACGAAGGATGCCTCCAATCTTTTTCTCTCACACCATCGCCCCCGCTCCGCGGGCACCTCGCTCATTGACTGCACGGCTCACAGGCACAGAACTCTCTTTACCGTTTCGGGACCGACGAACCAAAATTACTCGTAACAAGATTTATTTCATTTAAATGAGGATGTGCGCTAGGCGCGCTCTCTCGGCTAGAATGCCACACGAGGCACAGATACGCGGCATGAACGAACCGGGAACTCTTTAAGCGTTCCGACGCTCAAGCACCCGACTATACGGCGACGGGTCTCTCGCGGCGCGAGCAGCTCATGCTGATGTTGGAAAGCAGTTTTCTTCTTTTTTTTCTTTTTTTTTGGTTCTCGTGAACGGTACAATTCATTCACGTTACTGTGGGAAGAAATTTTGTGGGGACGACTTTATTTGGAAAATGGAGAAATTTTTATTATGTCACTCGGTCAATTTTGGGTCGTTGATCGGGCGTTAGTGGTCGGATGGATGGGACATTTTTTTCGATGATCCATTAAAAAACGTTGTTTACGGATCAGCCTTATGATAAAAATTATTTCTTTCGTACTTGTTGCTGTTTCCCGGTTATTCGGGACGGAGGTCGATGTGACTCTTCGTCAATTTCGTGTTTATTCGACACGAGATAAATCGTGGCTTTTCTCTCTTAACCCATTTTTTTGGTTCCCAAAAAATTAACAAAAGTAAAAGCCTATTAAGATAGATAAATGCGAGGCAATTGATCGCACAATATTTATTAGTCGGGCCAGAATCATACACATGGGTAATTGATCGAATCAATAGAGATTCATCGGTTTAATTGTCGTATGCAAATATCACTGGGACGACGTATAATCCGTATGCGTATTATTTATAAACCCTTTGTCAATATTCAATGTCGGTGGTACATCGGCGCGCTGAATGCCCGATGTGGCCCGATTTTGAATTTAATTTAAAACCTTTTTTTTCTTTTTTCGTCCTTCCCATTATGTTCATTTTACTCGGGCAATTTTATGTCTTCGATGAGGTGAATAGTGATCGCATGGATGGACCAGACATTTTTTTAATGAGCCATTTTTAAACCCATTTTTTAGGGATTGACCTGGAGGATATATAATAAAAAATATTCCTATCGTACTCATTGCTATTTCCCGGTTAATCGAGACCTAATAGTGTTTCTGACCCTTGGTCGACTTGGTGTTTATTCTACGCCAGATAAATCGTGTCTTTCTGTTTACCCGATTTTTCCGTAAACAATTAATAAAGCTAAAAGTCGATTAATAAATGAATAAAAATTATTTCTTTCGTACTCGTTGCTATTTCCCGGTTAATCGAGACCTAATAGTGTTACTGACCCTTGGTCGACCTGGTGTTTATTCGACGTCAGATAAATCGTGCCTTTTTTGTTTCCCCGATTTTTCCGTCAAAAATCGGGCAAACAAAAAAGTCTATTGAGACAGATAAGCGAGAGGCAATTAATCGCACGAAATTCATTTCACGTGCCAGAATCATACACATAGTTAATTGATCGAATCAATGGGGATTCATCGTATTAATTGTCGTATGCAAATATTCGCTGGGACGACGTATAATCCGTATTATTTATATATCACTGTCAATAATCAATTATTTCGTCGGTGGTACATCGGCGCCGAGTGCCCCGATGCTGAACGATGGTGAATTTAATTCGGAAACCTTTGGATTTTTTTTTCTTTTTTCTTCTCATTAATTCACGAGCAGAGTGAGATTCGAAAGCACTGGCTGTATTGATGAGGGATTTTGCCGACAGGCGGCATACCGCATTGACGTGTATTACAGCCGAAGCGCGTTATCCCCGCTGCTTTTGCGGTCCCTGACAGGGATGAGGTGTCACGTGTCACTGACACGTCCACGGAATATATTTACACCCACGGTCCAACACGCTCCCACACAGAGATCCCGTAACGCTCGAGAATTTCTCGATATATTTCACCGCTTGCACACCCGCTTCTCCCTTCTCACCACATATTTTCTCGCCACGCGATTTTTTACTTTTTTTCCAATGAAATTCTTTGTTTTTGTAGCTCATTCTTCTCCCTCCCCCGAAACACGTTTTGTCCCAACACTGTAATATTCAACGAGTCCGCGAAAATTATTGGGTGGGGGAGTGAAAAAAAAAGCTCGCTTTGACGAATTCGACGGGATTTCCGATAACTGGCCGTAGTCGAGCGGCGATTTTCGCACGGGCGTAATATTGAAATAAAGCGCATTTCCGAGACGTCGCGTCGATGATAAAACGGGGAGAGGCATTTCCGTCGATAATACATTGGCGACACGATAATTTGGTAAATTCTCGGCCGGCACGCTGGAAAATTGCGCGGAACTCGGTATAATTCATTTTTTTCGAACGCTGCTTTCCGGATCGTTCATACTTTTTAAATTGTTTTATTGGCTCTTCAACTGCCAAGGCTCTAGCGTTGAAAATAAAATTATACTAAAAAATCCGAACTATGCCTGCACTTTTGTTGTTGCTGTGAATTTCGAGGTCGTTTCGTGATCGAAAATTTAATAGCTTCCTGGAAGGGGTGTTCGCGCTTGTTCAGTGACGAACGGTTCGATAAAATGAAAAAAAAAAAAAAATGCGTCGAAATACTTTAATCCCCGAAACGATTTGCCGATACACTTATCGAGGATTTTATAAAACGAAGAGAGGGATTTCCGTCGATAAAATACATTGGCGACGCGATAATTTGGTAAATTCTCACCCGGCACGCTGGAAAAATTTCGCGAAACTCGGTGGGACGAATTTTTTTTTAACGATGCTTTCCGGATCGTTCCTACTTTTTTTTTGGCCCTTTAACTGCTAAAGCTCTACTGTTGAAAACAAAATTATAGTAACCAATTCAGACTATGCTGGAATTTTTTTTGTGAGAATTTCGAGGTCGTTTCGAGGACGAAAATTTAATGGAATTTCCTGGAAGGGGTGTTCGCGCTTGTTCAGTGACGAACGGTTAGATAAAATGAAAAAATGCGTCGAAATACTTTGATCCCCGGAACGATTTGCGAATACACTTATCGTAGATTTTATACCAAGAAGTCGTATCCGCTATCTGTTTGCTCGTCGAGTGCAGACACACACACACATACACATGGGCTGTGTGTACCGGCGGCGAGAGGGCAATGCGTAAACGGAGCTCTCTTCGACGCTCTCATATAGCCTACACTGTATTTGCACTGCGAGTGATTCAAAGACGGCAACGTAGTCTCAACGTTCGCGGGACTGCAGGTACATCCGATACGATATACAACGGTAAAAGTTTCTCTTCGATGCATAGAAGCTCTTCTCATTTAGATGAAAAAAAAATCATTGATTAAAAAGAATCGATAATTGATCAAATCTCCAATGGAATTTTTTGCTTGTATTAGTCAATTTTACGAGAATTAATTTAACTAATTAATATAGAAACAATTAAACTTTTGCGCCTGCGTGTAAATTTTTTCATTTTTGTGGCAGCAACAATTTTCCGTAAGGCGTACAAAATTATAGTTGTGTAAAAATAAAAGCGAAGACTCGGTGACTTCACTCCATACCCTTTATTAAAACTTGCCTTTTATTTTGATTGTAATAAAATTTCGTCAGGGTGGTACGAGAAATAGTTGGTCAGATAGAATTGTATTATTTTAGTGACTCGAAGACAAAAACGTAGTTGCAACCTTCGCGGAACTGCAGGTACATCCCATACGATATACAACGGTACAAATTTCTCTTCGATAGATAGTGTCATTCTCATTTAGATGAAATTTTAAAAAATCATCGGTCAAAAAATTGTTAATTAAATCTCCAAAAAAGTTTCTGCTTTCATTAGTCAATTTCCAATAAGAGACAAAAAATTGAATTACACGAGTCAGAAATACTACGAATATAATGAAGCGGAGGATAATTTTCTGTTCTGAATTTAGTTCATTAAGAAGAGAGAGCAGAGAAGTAGAAAATGGAATGTTCGAAAAATGGTTGCTTAATGGATTAACTCTGTACGATGTAACTAAATTTTCCTGTAAAATCTGCATGATGGAGTTATCTGTCCGCAGATATATTAGCGATAGTCGATACTGCAGTGTCCAAAAAATGCATAATGAATGGAACAGCGAACCGAATAATTACGTCTCGTCTCCGTCCGATGAAAGTCAAAAATTAAAACGACAAAATTAAAGGTAATACTGAAAGCGTCGAGATTGAAAGAGATAAAAGGCGTGAGATAATGGAGTGTGACAGAGTATAACATCGGAATGCCGACGAGAGACGAGAGCGTTTAATTTCTTCGGTCGAAAAGGAGGAGACTAGGGAGAGTGAAGGGGGGGGGGGCTCGGTGAAGGGCCTCGAGAAAACGTCGGGGATAAAGCCGAGGAATTGAATAATTCATGCGACCTGACGAACCCCCCCCCCCCCCCCCCCCCTTCTCGCAGTGTATACAACTACGAGGGCTCGGTAACCCACTGATGTCGAACTCGTACTCTGCGCGACGGTGAGGCCCACCGCGCGCCGTCCCGGCACAAACCTGGACGTATATTTCAATTTATGAAACTGTTAAAGCCTCCTTCTCGGGATATAAAGGTCTCGGTATTCTTATATCGCACGGACCTTCGTGCACGCTTCGCCTCCGACCTCTCTTTCGAGATCCCACACTCGACATGCCATTCCAATATCCTTTTCATCTATTTCTGCCCTTCACATATTTCTCGTTTATATAGACATTTTGTTTAATTCCGATAGAAATAAAAAATAATAATTATAGTAAAACAAAATTTCAAAGGCATTTTAAGTTACTCGATAGAAATTGTTATTTTATGTGTTTTTTTTTAATCTTCTTCGAATATCAAATGCTACAGTGAACTATTTTAACTACGCAAGGCTTTATTTATATTAAAAAAAACTTCAAGAAAATTGGCTCGATAGTGAAAACATATAAAACCATAAAACATAAGACTATATATAAAATCGATTTTCGCACAACCTTCAAGTTTGACTAATATTTGCAAACTAAAAAGAAAAAAATTCTCACCTTGCATATTTTTCACTTAATATTCGTAATATTATCCTACACTCGTCTATTTCCACGAAAGCTCGGCTTTCTATCTCTGACCGTGTCACGAAGCACCGAAGTGTTTAGTGTAATGGTACGATGTATAATGGTATACGATGTATGCCGTGCCACGCGATATACAGACATCTGCATAGAGTGCAGCAGAACCGTGGAGTAAACACGTCACGGAGACTCCGGGGTGACCCGTTGCGCACAGTCCGGAGAGATACTCTCCCGTCGCTGTCCGATTTCACCTGTCCGTTCGTTTCTTCCGGCGCTCGCTCACTATCTCCCGACAACGCACGCGTACAATTCCCACGTAAAAGTCTCTCACACGACATACATGCGCATCGTTTTATTAATGTATCTATAAAAAAATATACATATGAGTAAACAACAACAACAACAACAATAATAATATTAATAATAATAATAATATTAACAATAATAATAATAATAATAATAATAATAATAATAATAATAATAATAATAATATCGATGGCTTAATTCCATCGGCCATCGATATATAAGGCGTATAGGCTGTGTATAGGCTCACTTCATATGGGCTTCTAGCATTGGACCATCAATTTATATCCACATAATAATAAAGTTTGTCCTTTGGACACTCACATTGATACTCACAGAAGCTGACAGATATTTACACGGTTACTCACGAATACTCACAGACACTTACGAATAATCACGGATACTCACCGATACTAACGTGAATGCTTACCCATACTCACAGATACTCAAAGTACTCGGACAGATCTGCGAGCGCGCGGACCATCATAACCGCTAGTATATATGTATAATATATTGATTTTTTATTTCGCGTTTGTGTGCCAGAGGAGGACCCGTGTATTTATGGATGCGTGTACGTAATGCCCTGCATCGTGGGGGGTTGCCGGTCCCGCTGGGTGAGTCGCGGTACCTGAAGGGGCTTCGTGGGACACGGGACCTTGCCGCCTTTCCAGGGGGTGTAAATGTGTGCGGCCAGCAACGAGGGTAGGGTAATTGTTTCGCCTCCGGTAATTCTCATTTTCTCTTTCCCTCCTCCCCAGCGCCGCGGACTTTCTCGCTCGGTTATTTTCCCCTCCCCGTACCGACTCGTTACCTCGAACCCGCAAGGAGCTTTCTTCCCCTCCATTACTCCGGGTTCTTTCTCCTTTTGTTCGTATACTCGCGCACTCCCAGGAGCATTACTCCCGAGTGAAGGAACGAACAAACGAGACGAGGAGAGTCACTCCGCCGGTTCTGGCCGGCGGTGCTCCTCCCGGTTGTAACCAGTCGGTGGGTCGTTCCGCGGTGAAGTAATTACGCCGCGAATCACTGCGCCGTTACCGCGAAAGCGTTAATGTTACGTGCCGCACGGGATTGCACCGCGGACTGTATAGATGTACGGGGCTGTTACTGATTACGGCACGGTGCGCTTTGCGCGATCGAGGAAACTACGTGAATCTCGTTCCTCGAGCCACTCGCGGACTCCTGAGGGGTCAGGGTCGCGTTTCTTACAATGAACGAATCGCCGACTTTCAACTGCACGAGCGCGCCGATTGAGCGGATAACATTTTTCAGCATTATTATGATTTTTTTTATTTTTTATTTACATGTGTTTATTGGACACCGAGGAACTTAACTTCCGACCAATTTATGGGAACGGTTGTCCTTCTATTAAACTTATAATAATAATGTTCAAATATTTTTTGCTCTTTGCTCTTGTGGCATTTAATTATTCTGCGGGGTGCCGGTTGAGCGGATAACATTTTTCAGCATTATTATGTATTTTTTTTTATTTACATGTAGTTATTGGACACTGAGGAACTTAAGTTCTGACCGATTTATGGGAACGATCGTCCTTCTATAAAAAAAATAATAATAATGTTTAAATAATTTTTACTCTTTGCTCTTGTGGCACTGAATTATTCTTCGGTATGCCGATTGAGCGGATAAAAATTTTCAGCATTATTATAATTATAAAAAAAGAGAAAGTTTGTATGTAAATATATTTATTGGCCACTGAAGAATTTAACTTTTGACCAATTTATGCGAACGATTGACCTTGCATTTAAAATAATAATAATAATAATAATAATGTTTAAATATCTTTGCTCTTTGCTCTTGTGGCATTGAATTATCCTTCGAGGTCACGGTCGCCTTCCTTACATGTACGAATTGTCGCCTTTTAACTGCACGAACGCGGCCGACTGAGCCGATAAGATATTCAGCATTATTTTCAAAAAGAAACAAACAAAAATTAAGAAATAACTTTATTATGTAAGTGAGTTTATTGGACAATGAGGAACTTAACTTTTAACCAATTTTTGGGAACGGTTATCCTCCTATGACAAAATAATAATAGTCGTAGTAGATTTATTCCAATGTACGGCGCCTTCGGCCTTTTACAATCCCGTCTTAAATTCCGAGAAGAGAATATATATGCTTATATATAAAGACATGTAACCACTTCCAAGTATTTCAAGAACAATTTTCCATACGATTCCACCTTAACATTTCATATACATAATCGACTCTGACGTCCCGTTCTTCACAAAACCTCTTTTCCGCAGCTGCTGCGCTTACTTAACACAAAACTCACTAGATTGTAAAGTCGTCTCTCTCGCAACTGAGAAAATAATAATATTTTTATATTTTCGCTCTTTGCTCTCATGGCTATGAATTATTCTTCGGTTCTGCCAGTTGCCTTAAAAATAAATCCCCGGATTAAACGAATCCATAAATTTCTTTTTTTACCGAACGGATCGTCCCGTAGAATTTTTCCCGGCGAGAGCGCAACTTCTTGTTACCATTTTTTTTTGTTTTGGTAAAAAAAATGCCGAATCCGAAGTGTCCGAAAATCCGCAGTCCCCGGGCGTTTATCATAATTCACGAGGGCCGACGTGATCCCGGTGCTCCGGCTCGACGCTGCCTCGCAGCTCGCTCCGCCGGGATCTTCGGGGGAAAGAGAAGTGGAGCACAGTGCCATCAGCAGCGGCATCCACGAGGACTTGGAATTCCGAGGCAGCTGGCTCTTCCTCGCTGCCGCTGCTGCTCTCCTTGTGTTCCGGATCTAAGCTGATCCGCTCGCTCCGGACTCCCTGTTCGGAATAAAGAATCAAACCATCTTCTTTTTCTTCCTTCTCCTCCCCGCGTCTTCTGTACTTTCCCGTACCGTCCGATCGCTATCCTCGTCCCCGCCGGCGCAAAAACACGTTCCTCCCCGTACGTACACGGACACACACGCCGCTCCACGTACGAAGTTGAACCCTTTCCTTCCTCAAACCTTCCTGGCGCGTGTCCTTTTTATCCGCGGCGAACGTCCGGCACGTTCTTCGCTCCGCGCACACACGGAGCACACCGGAACGTCCGCTTTTTGTACGTACAAGCACTGCCGCACGATGATCTTACTGCAAGCTGCTGCAGCGTACTTGCACCCTCTCGGTCTCTCATATTCTCTTGCGATAGCGGAAAAACTCGGCCACGCGTGAGGATGAGCACGTGCTGCCCCACGGCGCAAAGACGGACGTACGTGTAAAGCAGTGCCATGTATGTAACAGGCCGGGATGCACATGATACACGTATCGTGTACATCCGACGGACTGCGGAACCGACCGACCTGCGCGGAGCTCCTGGTGCGGCTTTGAAGGAACACGTGCGGAAAACGCTGCCACAGATATGCGGCGTCGAACTTCGAGTTCTTACTTAGACTTCTTACATCCCGGACGGCTTTTTGGTAATGGGAGTTACGTCAGCATTTTTTTTTATCGGTTTGTTGAGGATGTTGATCGTTAAAGAAGGGGACGCATCGGTATTGTTGGAACCTTAGCTTTTCGGTAATTTCTTTGCTGGTGTTTTGACTAATAAAGAAACAAAAAACGTCATCGTTTTAACTTTGAGAGAAACAATCTCTTTTTCAAGTGCATACTTTTGTATATTTTTTTGTCTTTAAAACACTTTTTTTTAGTTTTTTGACCTAAAGAGAAAAAAAATTACGTTGGCATTATTAAAATTAGTAGCATAATAGTCAAATTTTATTAAAGAATTTCATTGAATTAAAGTTGATTCGTTTCTGCTCCATGAATCACGAATTGCATCTCGAGAGTTTCTGTACGTTTGTGAGTTTGTTAACTAATAGAAAAAAACGGAAAATATCATCGTATTATCTTTTGAGAAAAACAATTCATTTTTCATCTGGACACTTGTGTCCATTTCTTTTTTTAATTCACTTTTTCAATTTTGTACACTTAGATTTCAAAGAATTCATTAGAATTCGTTAGGATTGTTAAAATTAGTAGCTTATTAGTCACATTTTATTCAAGAATTTAATCGATTCAAACTTGACCAATATATCGAAAGATAGCTATTAAAATATTTGGCATTAAACTCATTGTTGGGCTTTAAATTCTTAACGTTATCGTGGCGTTTTATTGACAAAATATAATTCTTAGCTCATAAATCATGAATTGCATCTCGAACGTTTCTGTAAGTTCGTAAGTTTCTTCGATCGAGGTACACTCGCGCACAAACGAGACTGTTCGCTCTTAGAGAGCTTCCGATATTTTCAATGTTCGCCGGTATCTGACACTTTTGTTCTTCCGCGCCACTTCCGGCCGTCTCGCTGCTATTCCCCTCGGAGGATCGAACGAAGCCGCGGAGAACGAGAGAAGAACGATAAGGATTCTCCCCGGTGACCATTGTGTCACACTCGGTCACACGTATATACGCATTCAGCCGCGTTGCAAACTTATCTGAAATCCGTTTCGCTCCGAGTATCGATCCCGCAGCTGGTGGCGGAACGCGATTCTCAAACGATTTCTTGTTCTTTTTCTTTATCCGCTTTTCTCGGATATATCGAAAAAGCTGTCGCCGAGCGAAGCACTTCGGTCTCTCGCCACGCTTTTTTGCGACGTACTGGGAGTGAGGGCATTATCGATAACGAGAAACGTACATTACTTCACAGCCTTTTTAGTCCGGGGATATAAAATAATATATCTTGCAGAAACAATGCAGTGCCTCGCATTTGGAAATATTTTGAAATGCGATGAAATTTTATTTTTCGTATTTATAGAAAAATTAAAATAACTAAATTGACAGTGAAATAAAAGGTTAATTTTATTTATGGGTCTTCGCAGCATTTCTGTCCGTGGAATTGCGGTATATCGTGCAGCAAGAATGGAGTGCCTCGCCTTTGGAAAACTTTTGATATGAGAAGAAATTTATTTTTCCTTTTTATAGAAAAATAAAAATCACTAAATTGACAGTGAAATAAAAGGTTAATTTTATTTATGGGTCTTCGCAGCATTTCGGTCCGTAGGATTGCGATGTATCGTGCAGCAGTGATGCAGTACCTTGGTAGAATGTTGGTATAAGATGAAATTCTTTTTTTATAAAAAAATTATTAAACGAGATAAATTGCCAGTGAAATGAAAGATTAATTTTTTTAAGTGCTCTTCCCACAATTTATGTCCGTGGTCTGCAACACATCGTGCAGCAATAATGCAGTACCTTGGTAAAATGTTGGTACAAGACAAAGTTCTCCTTTTTCTTATAAAAAAAATTATGACACGAAATAAATTGCCAGTGAAATAAAAAATAAGTTTCTTGAATTGGTCTTCGCACAATTTATGTCAGTGGTACGCAATACATCGTGCAGCAATAATGCAATACCTTGATAAATTGTTGGCATAAGGCAAAGTTCTATATTTTCGTATAAAAAAATTATAAACAAAAATAAATGACCATTGACATGAAACCTTACTTTTTGTTAACTGGTCTCTCCACCACTTCTGTCCATGGGATTGCGATATGTCGTGCAGCAATAACGCAGTACTTTGGTAACATGTAGCTATAAGATGAAGTTTTATTTTTCGTTTATTAAAAAAAAGCCAGCGAAATAAAAGCTTCATTTTTATTATTCACTGCTATAAACAACGCGGAAGTTAGTGGAGTAACTTTTTACGTCTTGACGCTCGTACAAGGTGTACCACGGGCCGAGCCCGTAAAGAAAATTTCAAAAGCTGTTATTCATGCGAAGATAAAAGGAGATATAGACTGCACAGTTATCTTTGCTCGCTGGGCTCCGCTGCGAAAAGGCGCGAGCCCCGAAGATAAGTCCTGCGGGTTAGATAAGGGTCCTCCTCGGGCGAACGACCATGAGCGGATCGCGCGGCTAACCGACGGCGACGGGCTTTCCCTCTAATCGTAATCGCGCGATAGAGCCGTCGTAGAATAATTCCCTCGTAATGTAAGCCGAGCCGGTGAATCTTTCGGAGTGTCAATATTGATGCTCTTCCAACCCGATATATGTAGTCGCGCGACCAAACCGGCCATGATAAAATAAAATAAAATAAAATAAAATAAAATAAAATAAAATAAAATAAATAAAATAAAATAAAATAAAATAAAATAAAATAAAATAAAATAAAATAAAATAAAATAAAATAAAATAAAATAAAATAAAATAAAATAAAATAAAAATGTTCGCACTCGAGCGATTTCGCGCATCTGCCGTTCCACATTCGCTCGAAAGTAATTGAGCGAGCCATGCGGGGCAATTTCGCGGTGGATCTCAATCATTCTCATGAAAATCGTGAAAAGTGGAGGGACGAGAGTGAAAAAAGAGGAGAACGAGCGAGAGAGTCGTTCAGAAAAGAAAAAAAAGAACGTAAGATAGAAACTTTGGTGTAATTTCGAAGACAAACGATTCGCGTTTGTGTGAAGGTAGAGGCGAGGCGAGGAGGGCCTGTACGGTCGTGCTGGTAGTCGAGTGAAATGGGTGTGCGAACGAGACGTCAGAATGGAATTAAGGTACGTCGCTGCCGCTACCGGAAAGCTCCGGCGAGTCTCCTCTTTCGTGAAGCTTCTCCTCGCTCCCTCCTCTCTCTCCTCGTCTTCCGTCGCCATGTGTAACTCCGTTGGAAACCTCGGTGGAAACGAGCTTCGGTCGAAGAATGCCTCAGGATCCTCCCCGACTCTCTCTGGGTCTTCTCGTCTTTCCTGTCGGCTCTCTACACATATATATACATATATACATGTATCGATCGGTAAGAATAAAAAGGGCGTAACATGCCCACTTAAACGCCGCCGAGGCGCCCTTTCAGTTCTTACTCGACGATATAATATATATATAAATATATATAGGGTCGAGCGGGGCAAAATGGGACAACGGGGCAAAACGGGGTTTTTGGGCAAAACGTAATTTTCCAATAATTTTTAAATGCCCGAATTCGCCCTATCGGATACATCAGGCTTTTCTGCCCAGTTTTGCCACCTTGTCCGATCCAAAAATGATTGGAAAATTTAGTTTTGCCCAAA
>JAPYZC010003361.1:0-12213 GCA_030522665.1 Ichneumoninae sp. A BG-2022a | reverse complement strand
AGGCTTCATTCCTATATCCCCGGCAACGACGAGACGCGTACCGTCGCTCTCCTCGTTCTTCGTCCAGATATCAATGGATAGCGAGACGAGATCGCTGCACGAAGGTATCATAAGATCGGTGAGCAGTATCGGTGAGCCGAAGTCGAGCACGACGAATCTTCGCGCTCCTGAGTGCATTCTCTCGACCACCAACGCTTGCTGAGGCGGCCAGCACAGCAATCTTCCCCACGGAAATGTCACGTCTTCGCGCTAAAATATTAACAAAAAAAAAGAAAAACACACCAAATTTGATTAAACAATCGGTCTTGCGAAATTCAAAGATTCGACTTTCCATCTATCGTGCTATACGAATTGTTCTTGCAAATGCGTTAAAACTTTTAACTAACGCCAAGCATGGGGAGGGAACGGGATCTGTGTATTCAAGCGTCATTCTTAAGTTTCAAGCTTAGCGGAGCACCCGTTATTCTTTTTTTATGTATGTATTTATACTTGTACTACAAATCGTACGTTTTTCGCCTTTAAATTAATCAAGGTTTATTGAGCATTAAAAACTGCAACGAACTGTGTAATTTTGTATTTTTATAGCTTGTCGATACTCGGAAATACAGGATTTTCGAAGGCTATTTTGTGAAAGTGTTTTTCCACGCGAGGAAAGTTGGTGACTTTATAATTGAAGTCTTAGTTTCGATCAATCCTCGTAAGTAAAAAAAACTACACTCAATTCACCTTTTTTTAATCCTTGAGAGTATTGAATTATGTAAAAAATAAAATAAAGACCGCGTAACAGCCTAAGTAAGACAGCAAGAGTCCCTTGCGAAGAAGAGTAATTATAAAATTAGTGTACGAAGAAAAAGAAAACTGTATGGGAGAAGAAGAGCGACTATTAACAATTTTTTTTACATCTATCTAAATGCCATGACCATACTGGTTGATACGAACGATAAAACCCGATGTACAAATTCCATTCTGACCGGAATGAACGAAAAATCAAAAGAAAAAAATATAGAAAAAAAAACACCATAGAAATTTCTTAACCGACGAGCATGAAGAACCAATGATTTCTATCTACGACAATAACAAAATCTACCTTTTTAATACTGTTGTCCTCGACTTTGTGCCCACCGGCACCGATATTGTTAATCGATGATTTTTCTTTTGTTACGGTTGATGACGTTAATGTATGAGAATTAGGCGTATCGTTTTGTTCGCTGTGCCAAATCTGGTTATCACCGGTCATATTGTTTGCCTCGTCACTATCCGATTGGTCGTCGGGAGTGATAGAAAGTTGAGCTGCCGGTTTCTTAGTCAGTTCAGCCGTACATTGACTAAGGAGATCGCTCAATTTCGTTCTGACCTTAGCCTGAAGATCTGGTCCTAGAGATCCAGCATCCAAGTTCTACAATGTACAATGATTTTTTTTCTATCGAGATTATGGTTTTTTCACACTTCTGATCTTTTTTTTATTTATATTTTTTTTTTTAACGGACCTTAAACTTTGTAAATCACACGAGAAATAAGAAACGAGCAATCACAACGCGATCCCTAAACATGTTTTCGCTTCGGACCGGTATGCAACAAAACAACAATATCCTGAGACTCCAAGAGTCATCTAAATCTGAACGAATTTCGTCGGAAATATTTTTTGTTTGTATCATCGGAAAACTATGAAGCGAGGAATACAAATGATGCCCGATGCATGTATAAAAAAATGAAAATGAATAACTTACGTAAGGAGTGTGGTGGACTGTTTTGAGTTCGGGAACGGCATTGTTGCTTGTCGCGCCGGTATCATAGAGAGTCGTTCCCATGTTGACGGCATTTGCGCCGGAATCAATTTTTTCCATCTTCGTGCCATCCGATGCGGCGTGGCAAGTGAAGTGAAGTGGTTCGACCTACGGGAGACAATAAATTTGTGATAAATCCCACATTAAAAAGAAAACAACAATAAACAAATACCTCGAGAAGACCCTTCATGCTGTGATTCGTGCAAAGAGCTTTAAACTTGCTGGGTAATACGAGCTCTCCGCTCGAGTGTGTCGGCAAGGCTAGCAAATCTCTCAAATCTATCGTGTCCTGTTTGTACATAGAGTTCGAAGCCGTGGTGACCGAGGCCGCGGCTGGTTCACCCGTCAATATCGTCGCGTAAGTTACGGGCATTGAACTCGACTTCGGTGGCATCGGTGGCTCGATGTCGAAGAGCTCAGTCTCGAACGGTGTGTTGTACAAGCCGAATCTGCAATAATTATCAACGTGAGACACTGAAACACTGGTCGTTCCGCGAAAAGTTCAAGATAATTTTTTTACAGCAAATAAATTATTTTTTTGTAATTTTCTGAATACCATACGAATAAAAAAATGTAATGGCCCGAAATTTGTTATACCTTGTGGCGAGAAGTAGATGATAGGGATTAACGCGATTCGACATTTCAGCGGCAATCTGCTGCACGAGAGCGACGCACTGTTGCGCGACGCTGTGATTTCTGTCCAACGGTAACAATCGCGTAATGAGGAGAGCGAGCCAGCGCAACGAGCCGGCCCATTGAACGCTGACGATCGACGGTAGCAGTGAGACGAGAACGGAGAGTACCGCTTCATCGAAGGAATGAGGGGAGTTGTCGTCCGAGGCGATGAGCCCTCTGAAAACAGTGAGTACATCGATTAAAAAATTAGCTAAAATAAATAATAAGTTACAACTACAATAAATAACGTTGAAAGGGTTCTAAAAGAGACACTTACTCGCTGCATAGAACGATAAGCTTTACGCATTTGTGAGCTATGCTGCGACCGGCGTGAAGGAGACACGTTCGCAAGAGAGGAGCCAAACGTCCCTGAACGCATCGCACTGTATCCAGCTGCATCGCTCTTGTTTCCGTTGTATTCTGACCGACGCGCAATCTCGTCATTCTTATCGCCGTCACCCATATTAGTACGTCAAGTGCGAGCGACTGCGCCACCAGTGATCTGTGACGAGGAACGTTACATTATTCGCATTAATGACGGAATATTCGCGTAAAAAAAAAAAACTTGCTAATTTATACGTCGCCGATGTTTCAATGGTGAATGTAAAAAAGAACCGATTGCTCCGACTGGGCGGTACAAAAACCGATGAATATATTTCTCAACAGTAATGAAGGATTGTCTCACTTGTCGGCAGCCTGGAGGCAAGCGACATTCAGCAGATTCTCGATGAACAAGGTGGATTCGAGCATCGCGCATCTCTGCAATCGCTCGTTAGGAATACTCGTGGGCTGAACCGATCTCACAGTAATGGAAATCTCGTGTATCCAGTCGCATCCTATGTAATATTCCAGCTTCTTGTTAGCGCTCGCGGCAATTCTCTCGACCGTGGCACCTGGAAGTAGCGGTCCGGTCTCGTCTATCCTCAATTTCTTCGAGGTCGGAGGCTTCGTCTCCAACAGATTTATTCTCGACTTCAACGGCTGCAACGAATAACACATGACGAATTAAACTCATCCACATTCTCGACTTTAAGGGACTGAAATCAATAATCTTCAAACTCGAACAGTGGCGCAATAATGATATTTTCATTCCTACGTGTTGTACGAGCGATTACGATTACATGACTCAGACTCATAAAACAGCAATTTTTTTTCCATAGTGTAATTATGACGTCATCGAATGAAAAATTTCTGCCGAAGAAAATGTATGTACGATGTAAAATATTTCAATTAAGATGGCTCCCGAATATACGACCAGACAAACGGCGATAAAACAACAATGTGCAGAAGGATTGTCGTCGCGAGCCAGCTTACCCCGTCCTTGGCCGGATCGATAAGAGCCTTGATATGAACGAGCAGAGTTCGGGCCTTGGCGCGGAAGAGTTTCGGGCTGGTGAGCGTAACACAGCCCGAATGGGAGGATAGATCGGTGCAGCGTTGTAGATTAATGGGTCCGCATAGTATCTCGGTGTTGTGCTGGCGCTGATATTCCTCGCTGATTATCGGATTTTCGCCTTTCTGTTCGCCGTCGAGACTGAAGTCTATCCTGTCGTCGACGGGGGTCAGAGGAGATTTGTGGTGTCCGAGGCCGGTGATCTTTTGTTTTAACAGTGTGACCTGTATCGTCGGAAGCTCGAAACACGGCCAGTGAATACTGAACCTAACATCCACGTGACCTACGCTACCGGCAGCCGCGCGTGGAAGGGTCAGCTCGAAGATGTGCTCGTCCCACGTCGTCGCGTCGATCTGCAGACGCCAAGTGCGCGTGTGATGCTGATCCTCGGACTGATGGAGATGCTGGGGATGACGACGCTGTCGTTGGGCTTGCATCATCTCGCTCCAGCATGATGGAACGGTGGCGCCGTAAGCCGGGGAATGTCGATCGAATCGCGTAAGCTCGTAGATACTCCGAAGATCGGCGTAAGTTAAATTTGGCCTGTGGGCCAGTATGGGCTCCTGATAGGCAGCCGACGAGCTCGATGTACCGGGAGTCTCCGGCTCGTTGCTACCGGCTCCGGCCTCGGTTATCATGTTCACGTCATCGGCGTCTTCCTTCTCCTCGGCTGAGTCTTCCTCCTCGGTAGTGCAGAAGAAATTTAGATCGCCGTCGTTCGAGCAAACACAGAGTCTCTCGAGACTGTTGCAATAAGCGGCCGAAATGAATTTTGTTCCGCGATCGGTCGGTCTAGCCTCGGTGAGGGTCTTGAGACTGCAGAGATCCAACAGTCTGACTACACCGTCCGTACAGACAAGAGCCACTTGGCCTCGCGGATCTCGGCTAATCCGATCGGCGGTATCGTCTGCCGCGCTTGTTGCTCTGTGCTTGTCCTGAAGCGGCAAAAATACTTGCTCGATCGGCGCCTGGTCGGCCGGCAAATCTCTTCGGAGAACGGGTTCGGGCACGAGTTTAACAACTTTCCCAGTAAAATCAAGCTCGTACACGAGTAGTACCGCGCTCGTCGGTGGAACGTCGTTGTGAATCTCGCCGTTTATTAATTTGTCCGACGCCCCGCCGTTGTGATCCCAGTACATTCTCTCGAGACTCTTCGGCGAAAAAATTTCGCTCTCCTCGTCGATGTCCATCTGATTGGCGTTCGACGTAGCCGGAGCTTCGTTACTCTCGACGTTGATGGCTGCACATAGGGATACGTACAGGTGTCGGCCGTCTTTGGTCGGGGCGACGTGAGAGATTCTCAACGAGGACGGTGCCTCGATGGCGACTGTCTGCAATACAACCGGATCAGCTTTCGGGCTCTTCGTCGTTACCAGTGGTTTTTTGTTTATACCCGATATATCTGAGGTCGAGGGAAATTGTTCGGACGTGTTTATCGGATTAAAATTAGCGTCGAAATTCGGTGTCGAAGACATGCCGAACGGTGTCGTGTGATAGAGCGGGTTCGACGACGAGGTCGGCAGCGTAGCCGTCTGGAACATACCATCGAAATGCGTCCCACCGACCATCTCACAGTCGACGTCCTCTATCACCGGCATGTCGTACAGAAATTTGCTCATGTACACTTCCTGATAGAGGCTCTCCTGACGACCGCCGTTCGAGCTCGCGCTCGTGCCGGTACCCGACAACGTTTTCTTCGTCTTGCCGCTCTTCGTCGCGTCGTCCTTGCTCAGTTGCGGTGTCGGTACCTTGTGATGAAAATCGTACAGTACTAGGTAATGATTCTTCGCGGGAGTCGACCGATCCCCGGCTACTTTCATTATGTCCAAACTATCACTGGCAGCACTATTTACACTGTTCATAGCGCGAACTAGAGATGACGACGGGGCGAGATCTGCCGAAGCGGCCCACACGTTCTCGAGAGTTCTCAGATGCGACGAGTTACTCAACGCCACTGATACTCCGCACACTAAACACGGGCGCAACGTACTGTCCGTCGTTTCCGTTGACGGACCACCCTGCGTTGTCGAACCGGTGCTCGACTTGCTCTCGTCAGTCTGGGACTTCGGACCGCTCACTATCGAAAGTGCCGTCAGATTAATTATGTGCGACGTCGACGATTCGTACTCCACCAGTGGATCGCCCTCCGTGCTCAGATTCGACAGGAATGCTGAGGTTAGACTCTTCGAGGCGAAAAATTGTATCGACTCCTTGTTGTTCGCCTCTTGCCCGCGCGATGACACGCAGAACGATACTTCTCCCTGGAGAAGAGGTCAGTTGTTATCGACGATTTCGTTACGATAAAAACAAGCTGGTAAATATAAATACACATATATATGTTTCATGTTTTTATATTTGTTTCGAGAGTGTCATACCTTTAACTGAGTACTAATATTCCATACGGTAATGAGGCCCTTGTGCGACGACGTGGCTACAAGACCACCGACGTTCGTCGTGCCGATAACATCGACGGGTTCGGTTGATTCTCTCGCTGGAGCTGTGGCTAATGTTACGGAAAGGGGTACGTTCTGTGTGTACTCGCCCTTGACGAAGGGGCAAGTAGGTAAGTGACGTTCGTGTTCGGACCACGGCTCGTCGGTCGGTTCCCAGCAGACGAGGCACACGTGGCAAGTGAAGCACATCGCCCTGTCGTCGGCGGTGTCGTTCGGCTCGTGGTAGAAACCGGCTTGGGCCATTTGTCCGGGCAAAGCCCATCTGATTAGTAAACAAAAAAGAAATTCTTTGTACTTGAAATAATTTGATCGGATATATTTACAGGAGTTAATTATCTTACTTGTAATTCATGTGCGGCCACATGGAGAACGTCTCGCGACGGGCAGCCTCGCTGAACATGAGGGCCCGGTCGGCGGGTCCGCCTTCGAACATCAGGCCGGGAAGTAGGCCGTTCAGTCGTTCGTTGATGGCAGAAGCGATAGGCAGAGCTGGTATGTGCTTGTTTTGTTTCATTAATTCCGTAACTAAGCCCGAACACACGAGCTTCAGTGCTGCGTGCGGCAATTCCAGGCATATCGTGTTCCACTGTGGTGGGAAAAAAACAAAAAAAAAAAACAAAAAAAAAAACAAGAAATTCATAAAGTTTATTTTATCGTATTTTCAGATTTATCAATTTTTAAGGAATACCAACCTTCTGAGCTTTTATGCCTTTCTTCTGCGTAGCCTGAGCTGCATGAATTTTGCTAGACAATTCCTGCAACACCTCTTGAACATGATCGACTCCGGGGAGAGGGAACAATATCAGGCACTGCCTTAGAAGTATAGCCTCGGAGAGGAGAAGCTCCATCTTAATAACATCTTCGCTACGCACTACCGGAGTCTGCAGTATAGTGTCCAACAGGAGCACACCATTGTAGTCACTACGGACTCCTATCCCCCGTCCGTCCGTGTATAAAACTTTGTCCACCCCTTCCGCCAGGTATACTCCCTGCAGCTTCCCATCTGTTCTGCCTGCACACGAGGAAACAAAAATTCAGTCGCTATATGTACTAAAAATTCAGCTGTGAACTACACAGATGACAAATCGTGAATATTCTGTGCATGCTACAATTCCTGAATTATTATCCACCTGAGGTGAATTAAATATAAAATTGGGTAAACATTTTTTTTTTGTTTTATAAAAAATGTCTCACTAATATTATGGTAAAATTAATTAATCGACAAAAAGTCATGAAATTTTAGGAAATATATTGATAAAATGATACTTTACAGGTTTGAGAACAGAGCCTCGCAATGATTGAGGATAGAAAAATGTAAACAAGCAAGCATAGACACATTGTATGTCACAATTGGCTAATAAAATGTTGCAACAAAGTATTACAGTGTCATAAGACAGACTAGATATTGAAAACGCAATGATGATTCCGCACAAAAAAAATTACAGATGATGCAATTGCTTGTACACAATGAAATCTGAACAATAGCTTGATACGAGAAAGGAGAAAAAAAAAACGTCTTCTCTAATCAAGGAGGTTGCATGTAACAAAATAAATAATACAATTGAGCACCTGGAAGATGGAGGATAATGATGGAAGATTGTTTGGTCTTGGTAATGATAATATTAGGATCCCGTACGTTAGACGTATTAGTTGGAAAAAAAAGGAACGGAAAGAAAAAAATAATAATCCGGTGAATTATCAATCAATATGGCTAATCGATTACATTTGGATGACCGAGCGTGGTTAAGCTCGAGTGAGAACCCGGGTCCCGCCTGACGTTTGACGACGTGAGATTTCGCGACCTTGACAATGAGGACTTTTTTTTATAAACGTGCGAGATGGAATAACGTTTATTGTTCAAGGTCAAAGCTTGTGTCGAATGTGTCCTTTGTAAAGGAGCGCTGATCAACGGAAAATAGCTTACCGGACAGGCTACTCCGTTGAAGTATAACTCCGAAGTTGACATCGAAAACGTATACCTGGGCACTGCCAGTGGTGATCAGTAAAACGTTTAAATTAGGATGATATACTATACTCTTGCATTCGGTGTCGACATAGAGATAACCGTCTTCCTTTAGTAACCACGGATCATCATCAGCCATTTTGCTTATACGATAAACGATTCTCAAAAAATTGTTTAATGCGCGAACATCACAAGAAACATGGCGTACTCATCTCCGCCATATTTGAGTAGAGGAACGTCAGTAGTTCGGCACGAAGTGCGTTCAGTATCGCGAGAGGGGGAAACGATGATCGATCGATCGATTGTCGAGCGGTCTGAAGGGCGTTGCAATCGTCAAGTTGATTATTAAACTCGTTCAGGCAATATTATTTTAACAAGATACTGTTTAGCTTCTAATCAACAAATATACCATTTCATTTTCGCGCTTGTGTCGAGAGCTTCGCAAATACCGATGTACTAAAAGCTATAGGAAATAATGTTGGGGATGCTGAGAAATTTCGTTGTTGTTTCACATGAATTTATTTACAGTAAATAACGAAGCGAAAGATCGTCGGTACATAAGTTAACAATCGCCGGTACAACTCGCGCGTGAAAAAGCTCATTCGATTTCCTCCTCCGCCGACGGATCTTTCTTCTTCCACAATTGCGGTTTAGCCTCGGGATATCTGTCCGTGTAAAAGCTACGCAGCTCGCCGTGTTCGGCGTACATTCGCAATCGCACATCCTCTTTGTTTCTGAGGTAAACCTGTTTCCTCTGTCTCACCACCCACGAGTAATGTCTCTCGTAGAACGGCCGAAATTTCTTCCTCTTAAGAACCAACTTTCCGCCCATCGCGTACTGCGTGAAATCCATTATCTCGCTCGACGGAATCTCATTCTCTTTACGAATTACCGGGGGCGTAGCTATTACTTTTGGATACATGCCGTTCTCTCGCTTCAACTCGACGAGATGCAACTTCTTGTCTTCAGCCATTTGCATCGACGTCTTCTGCTGCAGAAGCCCGATGAAGAAAGCCTTTATTATGTGCTGCAAATTCGTCGAGCCCTCGACTTTCGCGTACAGATTCTTTATACCGATTATTTCGCAACAAGTTTTTATCGCTCGGTGACAAATCAAACCGTATCCCTCGGCCTTTCTGTTCACGAAGATTTTCGTCTTTCCGAACTGGGTGAAGAAGTCGTGCATCACTGCAAAAAAATAAGTTTTTTAAATTGATCACTCAGGTAAAAAATATGTTTCCAAGGTGGGTGGGGAATAAATTCGTTTTTTTTTATCACACCGGTATGATCGTCATATCTCTCGATGTACATGAGCTTCTGGGCTGCACGATTTTTAGCAGTCTTCATGGCCGTTCTGCCGTCCGGTGCTTTTGCGACCGCGAAGCCGGCTAGTCCGTTACCGTTTCCGGTAATTACCATAGCGCTTACGCTTCGCTTTCGACCCATGTTACCGGTCATCACGCAAACGACCTTGAACTCCAAAACTCTTGAGTCAAAATCTTCGAAAGTATCTAAAAAAGTGAAGCAAAAAAAAATTTAAGCACCGGCAGAGAAAAATAATTGTGTCAATATAACATATATTTTATACATTATATCGTGATTGTTCTGTTTTTCTATTTGACAAACAGAGTTTGATTGTCCAGAGATTAAATTAATTCACAACCAAGTGATCATTAACCAGTAGAGTACCTTCACCGATCGGATCTGGAGGTCCTATACTTCTTCCACCAAGTTTTCCACCGCTCCATCCACGCTCCAACGGAGACAATTTCTGTCCTCTTCCACGATTCATAGAATCCCTCAGCTTTATCAGCCTGGCTTCTCTCTCTGTATCTTCGGGCAGCTGTTTCTGCTGAACGAGCTCTTTTCCTCGCACAATCGGCTGCGTAAGTCCAGGCCAAACCATATTCACCTTGCCGACTCCGATGATTTGGCCGCGATTCAGATTTTTCGCAGGCCTCCTTCCAACTGCTCTTCCTCTTCCTCTCTTTCGGCCCGCATTACTGACACTCAAAACGCTTTTCCACAAAGTCTCGGCAGGTCCTGCATAAAACAGCACAAAGAACACAATTTAGCGGTGATAGCGGCACAAAGAAAGACACGGTATTCAAAAACTCACGCTTGTTGAAAAATGTAGTGTGTCTAATGATGGACTTTAGCGGTTGGTGCAGATCAATATGATCAATCGTGCGTCCCAAAAATCCATTCGGCAGTCCTGCGAAGATACAAACGCGCAACATCAGTGGAGGTTATGTTTGAGATACACAAATCGCCGGAACATTTTTCATCGCTACGGCCTAGTTGAAATTTATCGTGAAAATATTAATAATCGGCATTTGGTTACTCACCGGTGCTCCATATGGGTGAATTTTTGTAGGTGTTCGTGAGTGCCCTGCAGGCACGTATTATTTGGAAAGCCATTCCCAAATGGCTTTCGGGTCGAGAACGCACACGCGAGAGCAAGTGATATGAGTTAAGCAGTGATGTGTGCGTGAAAATGATAATCGAAGAAGCCAACTCTTCGTTGTGATCTACAGTAGATAAAGTACCGAGCTGGGGAAATCATGAGCCGGGGAAGGCTCTTTCACAATTTTCGACCAGTGACAAACCGTAATTCAACGAGTGTACAGGTCGAATTAAAAAAAAAATTGTATCCTTTGATAGTTCGATCATTCGGTAATTGACAGACATACTATTGGTCCACGACGAGATGACGTTTAGACAAGGGTTAATATCCGAGAATAGTATTTTTTAAGCGGTTTGTTTTCATTGCAATGTACAAACTAACAAATATATATAATGGTTCAACCGGCAACCATTAATGTTTCACTTACGAAAATTCAATTCGATAATTAATTTTTTCACATAAGGCTTATCGATTGATAGCGTCGATGACAGTTCCATTTGTCTCGTCCTGTAGGAAACCAAAAACAATGGTAAAAGACCGACAACTGTAAAAACATATGCGAGGATGTTGCAATCGTCACGATTTAAAGAAAAGTATCTTGAATGAAGGTGAGAGTATCGTTAATACACTGGACAGATGCAATAATCTCAGAGATAGTACAATATCGTCCGCGAGAGAAACGAAGCTGCGGATAGATGAGTCCGTTAGGCAACGGGGCTTGTCCACGAGATTACGAAAGCAGGGTTCTGTATACATACATATATATACAACAAACAAATTACGATCTCTATGTACTGTACGAGGAAAAAAAGTTTCTTTCATCTCATCTATCACGAGCGTTCAATGCTGTACTTCGGGTGCGGAGAGATGACAATATAAACGGTTTTGGGGTACGCGCGCCCTTTCCAAGTTTGCAGGAATTTTATTATTACTCGAGCGAAACGAAGGAGCGCGAGCAGCGAGAGAGATGTGCACTTCGCGTTCTCAACCCTTCGTTGCTCGTTCGCGAAGTTCGCCTTCCTGAAAATTTGATCACGTAGCGTAGTTCGTAGCCGGGAGAAGTGAGAGAAAGAGAGATCGCCCGTGGAGGGGAGCGGTATAACCGGACTTTACACCAATGTGGTGAAAATGATTTTCCCGTACGTATAGAGCAGTAGAACAGCGCGTAGCAGAGAGAGGTAGAGAGAGGGAGAGCTAGGGAGAGGGGGAGGGCAGAGAGAGAGAGAGAGAGAGAGCGTGTGCGTGCGTGCGTGTGTGTGTATCTACAGCTCGCAGCTATTACGGTCTACATCGGCTTCGCGTAAACTCCGTATCGTGGTTTCAAAGTGTTCGTGGCGGTGCACGGCTGCTTCCTCGGTGGATATCGTGAATCGACCGTAAACCGTGGAGAAGTTCGAGAGGGGTCTCTCCTCTGGACGGAAGGAACGTTCGGACGACGAACCGCGGCCGAGAGTGTTGTCGAGACGAGAGAGGGTCTCTCTTACCACGGAGGCGAGAGAGATATATATTTCTTGTTGTGTTTTTTTTTTTTTTTTTTT
>JAPYZC010003360.1:0-12845 GCA_030522665.1 Ichneumoninae sp. A BG-2022a | reverse complement strand
AAAAAATTCACGAAAATTGCGCTCTTCGTTTTTCGGAAGTGTGCGCAGAAAGGCACTTTCTCGCACCAGTGCGAGAAAAAAAACCGTATTGCGTTTATAAGCATGGCTCAGTAACTTTCTCGCACGCGATGCGAAAAAGTGCCTTTCTGCCCATTCTCTTTCTGCCATTCACATAATTTGTTCCCAACAGAATCGCCCAAATTACTCTTTTCGTTTTGAAAAGAGCAGGCTCCGTCACTTTGCGATCCCGGGGAGACGCGCCGGCCCTCGGGGCTTTGCGAAAGAGAGAAGTCTCGGTGAGCGCTCGTTCTCCCGGGCCCGCGTCCGACTCTGCGCAGCGAAGGGGGTAAATGCAGTGCCCGATCGAAAATATAATTAACGCCTCTCAGTTTCGTATCCGCGCCTCTCTCTCTCTCGGCGCTTTGCTCGCTCGGCGAAGTGCTAATCGGTTAGACGGCAGGTCTAATGATCTAATCGATGAGCAGTTGCGAGACTCGCAACACGCCCAACTCTCCTGAAAGTCCGCACGAACCGAGAGTGCGCTCTCCGACATTGTACGATGCGCAAACACGTTAATTTACTCGCGGGCCGACCTCTCGGACTCGGATCGGTGAGAATTCGCTCGTCCGGCAAAATGGCACAGCGGGGTAAAACGGGACAGTGAGGGCAAAACTCAATTTTCCAATAATTTTTGGATGCCCCATTTTGTCCCAACGATACATCCGGATTTTTAAACCCGTTTTGCTCCACGTATCACCATCGCCACCATTCTAAAGTTATTGGACAATTGCGTTTTGTCTCGTAATCCCGTTTTGCCCCGCTGTGCCATTTTCCCCCGCTCTCGCAGACGAAGTTTCGTTACAATAATTTTGGTGAATAAGTGGGGAAGGGGTTTGTCAAGATTCGAATGTACAAAGGTGCGGTGTAAAAAGAATTGTATGAAATTTAATGTAGAGGGGAGCGGGGCAATATGGAACTGTGGGGCGAAACGGGATAATGGGCAAAAGACAATTTTCCAATGGCGTTTGGATGGTGGTGGGGACGGTAAAATGGGGCAAAATGGTCCTGAAAATCCGGATCGTTGGGACAAAATGGAGCATCCAAACATTAGTGGAACATTGCGTTTCGCCCCCCTGTCCCATTTTGCCACGCTGTTCCATTTTGCCCGGCTCGCCCCTACTGGACTGGAAGTTTTTATGTAAAAAGTGGTATATTAAATTTTATGCACAATTGTCATGGAAAAACATTGGAAATTATTTATTTTTAATAATGTTCCATAATTCCACTATAAAAGTAATTAATTTTTCATCACAATTGTACATTAAATTTAATGTACCAGTTCATGCGTAAAAACTTACAGTTCGGTACATTAAATTTAAAACCTTTGCAGTGTTTTTTACAGTGCGTCCTATCATTTCCCGTGTCATTAACAATTATAGTTTGTACTTACCTTCGTAAAACTGGAACCAAATTGTCGCATGAGAAAATGAAAAAATAAAAAATCGTGGACGATTGTGGCCGTCAAGTTGTTGCAAAAACTACAAACTGTTTTTACTGCGCAGGCTCGGCGAGGGGCGCAACGGGCAAAGAGTGCGCGCTTTCCCCGCTGATGGCGCTCGAGCTGCATTGTCACTGCGTTAGTTTCGCTTCCGTGCCGCGAGTGCTGAGGGACGTAACCGCCGGTTCCGGCCGAACGGGCAATCATCGCTAATGCGGAGGGGTTTTGTTCGGTTTTATAATTAGGTAGGAAAGTGACATCGGTACCGACAAAGAATCCAGCGGCGGTGAGACGTTCTCCAGGTTCTCCAGGCAAAGGCTTCGTGCGAACTTACACTAAAAAAAATTCGCTTGCGGACTGCCGAAGAAAAAAATGTTTGCTTCGATTCTACTTTCAATTCTCACAAATCCATGTGATATTGAAACAACGACAGCAAGACTGTCAAGGTGACATGTTATCGTTTCACATTGAAACAACGACAGCAAGACTGTCAAGGTGACATGTTATCGTTCCAATTCGAACAATTTCGTACAATCATGTTATCGTACGAAATTGTTCGAATTCAGAGTAGAATTGAAACAACTGTAATGGATGGTCGATGGGTCGGGCATTGCGTAATAAAACAAGTTGAATTGATGGTATAAGACAATGGTTTTATATTATTCGGAGAGTGTAATAATCGGAGTATAATTGGAGGTGTACCGCACTGTTCGTCGGTCGGAGCTGAACTGACGAAGCGGGCGTGAAGCTGAGGGCTTCGCGCTGGTCTGGAAGCGGAAGAGGCCGCGACAGCGGTTTTGGTCCGTCGACGAAGCTCTTTTGCAGAAATGGTTCCAGAATGGATCGTCGCGGGACTTCGTCCGACTGCGTCGTCCATGCAAGTGGCCGCCAGCGGGCGGGAGTGACAATGCACCTGCGAGTGTGTAAATCCCCGACGGGAATGGCCGAGGCGGTGTGGCGACCCTTATTTAGTAAGCCTCTCTCGTGCGGTCGCCAGCAGAGAGTTGCGCGCGCTTTGGCTCTCGCGATCAGCTCGTACATGCGCGGGCGTCGTATGCGAACGAGCGCCCAGGCATATAAATCCAACGTTGTAACAACGGGAATGACGAGGACGCGGGGCGCTGGTCGAAGACCGTCGGAGCGCCGTTTCGCAACGAGGCAATGTACTCACGCATCGCGGAGAGCACGGATAACGAAATATCCATGCACTATGTTACGATGCGCATAACGATATTGCGGCTGTTCGGAAACTTTGAGGAAATCATGGGTTGGCGAGGGGTGGGGGGGAGTGGGCGAATACCGGACGGTGGGGTAATAGCGCCGGGGAGAAAATGGTTACTTGTATGGCAAGGGCGTAGAAAGGGAGTTCTTGACGAGTGTGAAGATGCCGGACGAGTCGAAGGCGAGTGCGGCATTCGGATAAGGCAGGATTCACCTTTCTTCGCCCGTGCCATTCGCATAGTTTTTCGCAAGAAATTCACGAAATTTAAGCTCTTTTTTGGGAAGTGGGCGCAAAAAGACACTTTCTCGCACTAGTGCGAGAAAGAAGAGCGTGTTGCGTTTGTTGGCATGCGCTGTATCTTTCTCGCACGCGATACGCACAAGTGCCTTTCTGCTTATGCCTATGCCATTTGTCCATGCCAGTCACATAATTTTTCGTAACAAGTTCACGAAAAATATGCTTTTAGTTGTTGGAACGTGTGCGCAGAAAAGCACTTTCTTGCACTAGTGCGAGAAAGAAATACCGTGTTACGTTTGTAGACATACGCAGTATCTTTCCTTCACGCGATACAAAAAATTGCCATTCTGGCCATGCCCATGCCATTTGTCCATGCCATTCGCATAATTTTTCCTAAAAAGATCACGAAAATTGCGGTCGTCGTTTTTTGGAAGTGTGAGCAGAAAGGCACTTTCTCGCACTAGTGCGAGAAAAAATACCGTATTGCATTTGTAGGCATGTGCAGTATCTTTCCCGCGTGCGATACAAAAAAGTGCCATTCTAGCCATGCCCACGCCATTTCTCCATGCCATTCCCGTCTTTTTTCCTAACAAATTCACGAAAAGTACGCTCTTCGTTTTTCGGAAGTGTGCGCAGAAAGGCACTTTCTCGCACTAGTGCGAGAAAAAATACCGTATTGCGTTTGTAGGCATGCTCGGTAACTTTCTCGCACGCGATGCGAAAAAGTGCCTTTCTGCCCATTCCAACGGCTATGCCATTCACATAATTTGTTCCTAACAGAATCGCCCACATTACTCTTTTCGTTTTGAAAAGAATAATTTGGGCTTTCCCGCGTGCGATACAAAAAAGTGCCATTCTAGCCATGCCCACGCCATTTGTCCATGCCATTCGCGTCATTTTTCATAACAAATTCACGAAAATTACGCTCTTCGTTTTTCGGAAGTGTGCGCAGAAAGGCACTTTCTCACACTAGTGCGAGAAAAAATACCGTATTGCGTTTGTAGGCATGCTCAGTATCTTTCTCGCAGGCGATACAAAAAAGTGCCATTCTGGCCATTCCGATACCCACGCCATTGACATAAATGTTCCCTAACAGAATCCCAAAAATTACTCTTTTCCTTTTGGAAACTATACGCAGAAAGACACTTTCTCGCCCTAGTGCGAGAAAAAAATACCGAATTGCTTTTGCACGCATGCGCAGTATCTTTCTCGCGTGCGACGCGAAAGTGCCTTTCTGCTGTCACCTCACAGGAGCGAAAAGCGAGATTTTACGTGCACGCGTTAGGAAATAAAACATTGTATGTAGAACCAGCCGACCGCGCGGTCAAATGGGCTCCGGGCGATCAGTTTTGCCGGGCCGACCGATTCACCGCGCACAGAATGAATCGCCGGTCGTTGTCGTCTCCTTAGTGGGGCCCCCGCAGCAGCAGCGACAGTAAACCTTTTGTGCGCGTTCGCCCGAGAGGAAATTCTTATTGGAAAAGTGTCGATTGTTTCCTTTGGCTTCCACACGCTGACGTCGGGGACACTATCGTAAAAGTATTATTGTCCGAGTTCTCGGTAATTCCTTAGGTTGTATTTTATACAAGCTATAAGGATAGGCGTTCTCGGTACTCGGTCCGCGCGGCGACTGGGATTATATTCCCGTGGCAAAAGGGATGCTGCTGCGGCCCGCAGAGGCAGCCAACCCGAGGAAGAAAAAGGTACAAGAAGAGGAGAAAGAAAAGAAAAAAAAAAAAAAAAAAAAAAAGGAGCGGGCAAGGCAAATAAAACGGAGAATCTTTTCTTCTCCCGCCGTCTTCGGTGGCGTCCAGAACGAAACGCACGCGCGCGGTCTCGGTCATTACGGGAACGCTGCTTGAGCAAAGATGACAACGCGAGCCCAACGCGCTCGGCTACTAACTAGCAGAATGCTAATATTTAATTAGCCGCGGGGACGCTACGGTACACCCTGCGCCACGATATTGGTGGTCGACCGCTCGGCGCGCCGTACTCGAGGCATCGTCCTCCTTCCTCGCTCCCGAGGAGGAGGACGAAGAGGAGGCCACACGAACGTCCGCGGCGGAGCGAATGAAGTCGAGGAGTGAAGGGGAGGCGCGGAGAGAGAAAAAAAAAGGATTATAAAATACGACTGCACGGTGAAGTTAAACAACAAAAAAAAGCGATAAAAAGCCAGCGGACAACGCTCAGCCGGTGCCACTCGAACGTAGGAGCTAACGTGTAGTCCGGAAGGCAGAATTCATGAGCAAACAGCAATGGGATAGAGAAGCCTCTTCTTCGTTGACCAACAGCTCGTATTCCGTAAATCAACATTGGGATTTCTTGGTCACTCCGCTTCGAGGCCGGACCAGAAGCCCGGTTGTTTGCTTACGTAGGATAATCAAAGAGGACAACCGTGCGCGAAGATGCGACTCGGACTCCAGTTTTTACCCACGTGTCTGACGGGGCTTTCGGACTCATCGATCCGAGCTTCTGCAGTGAGAGAAAAAGGTTGGGTTGACCAAAAGACGACATGAGACGCGGTCGAAGCTGTTCATTGTTTGGTACAAATAAACAATTGTTTGGTTGTTTCAATCGATTCTAAATGTGTCGATTCAACCTAACATTTTTGTCGTGCTAACCAAATAATACCCTCGAACGTATGTCACTGCACCTGGTTAATCCAATTGGTTGGATTAAATAAAAGAAACCAAAATTTCTTTTTCTCAGTGTCATTAATCCCGCCGCATTAATCATTTATCTTCACAATTGAAATTTCCGAAATTCGTTGATCCTAACTGGGTTATTGAGTCTAATCGATTCGGCTAAACGCGGTCCCACTGTATGCGCACGGGAGGATGCGCGGTAGCGAACGGACGCCGGTGCGGTTCGCAATAAGGCAAAACCACTCGCGCGAGCACTCGGTAGACTTTTTAATTTTCTCTTGCCACTTACTGCCAAAACAAAACCCTTATTAAGCGATCATTGGTTTCCATCGGTAAACTTTTCCATCTTCCGCTTTTACTTACTGCCAAAACAAAACCCTCATTAAGTGATCATCTATTTCAATCAATTTCCCAATCTTCGATGATCCTAACTGGGCTATGGGTGCAATTCGCAATAAGGCGAAACCACTCGCGCGAGCACTCGGTAGACTTATTAATCTTCTCTTGCTGCTTACTGCCAAAACAAAACCCTCATGAAGTGATCATCTATTTCAATCAATGCAAAATTTGTCGATACAATCAAGCACTTTTGTTGTGCCGATCAAATAACACCTACGAACCTCTTCACTACAATTCAAATTTCCAAATCTTCGATGATCTCCACTGGGCTATCGAGCCGAATCGATTCGGCTAATCGAGGTCCCACTCTATGCGCTTTGGAGGATGCGCAGTATCGAACGGATGCCGGTGCGGTTCGCAATAAGGCGAAACCACTCGCCCGCGCACTCGGTAGGCTCTTTCATCTTCTATTTCTACTTGTTGCCAAAACAAAACCCTCATCAAGTGATCATCTATTTCAATCAATTCCCCAATCTTCGATGATCCCAACCGGGCTATCGAGCCGAATCGATTCAGCTAATCGAGGTCCCACTCTATGCGCATGAGAGGATGCGCGGTAGCGAACGGATGCCGGTGCGGTTCGCAATAAGGCGAAACCACTCGCCCGCGCACACGGTATGCTCTTCCATCTTCTATTTCTACTTGCTACCAAAACAAAACCCTCATCAAGTGATCATCTATTTCAATCAATTCCCCAATCTTCGATGATCCCAACCGGGCTATCGAGCCGAATCGATTCGGCTAATCGAGGTCCCACTCTATGCGCACTGGAGGATGCGCGGTAGCGAACGGATGCCGGTGCGGTTCGCAATAAGGCGAAAACGCGCGCGCGCTCTCGGTAGGCTCTTCCATCTTCTCTTTCTACTTGCTGACAAAACAAAACCAGTCTACCCTTTACCGGAGTAGTCTCGAGCTGTCACGACCACCGCGGAAACGTCTGCCTCTTGCTTATTCCTTGCCCCTGCGGTACACAACTAAACCCGTGCACCGGAGCCCGACTATCGCCGCAGACCGATGTGTGCATACTGGTACACGGTGCGGTAATAGTGATACACGACGAGCCGGGGATTCTGTATACGTATTCCGCTGCCGTCCCGGAGTGTAGCGTACAGTATAAACTTAAAGAACAGATCAGCAGCAGATATCCCTTCGAGACCCTTGGATCTCGCTGCTTCCCTCCCTCCCGCTCCATTCTGATTCTCTTTGATACTCGCTCCTGCTTCCACGTACACACTCTTCACCGCCCAGGAATCCGGTAGTGTTTCTTCACTGCCGAGGGTGTTCCTGTTGCGTGATTCCAGTATGACGCTCTTTCTCGCTCGCTCTACCTCTCTTCCTCTCTCTCTACTCCACTGGTGGATTTTATAAAACACAAGCGGAAGCGTCAGCTACGTGCGCTCGCTGTGACGTTTAATTCGCTATGCGTGCGTTATTATTATTATTTTTATATCGCGAGTGAGGGGGAACGGATGAATACCGGCCAGTGGGTAATACCGGTCGGGCTGATTTTAATTAACCGACCGGCTGCGCCGAGATATGGCTTCATATTGTTATTATTTTGTGCTTCACTCGCATCGGCGATTTTCTGGTGAGCGCTTTTCGGTTTGAACATTTTTATTTTAGGTGTTTCAGGTAGTGTTAATTTTTTCGTTAATTCTTACCGGCTAGTTGGTAATTACCGGTCGGACTGATTTTAATTAACCGCCCAGTGACTCCAATATAAGACTTCAC
The DNA here is from genome assembly GCA_030522665.1 of Ichneumoninae sp. A BG-2022a. Classification (NCBI taxonomy): domain Eukaryota; kingdom Metazoa; phylum Arthropoda; class Insecta; order Hymenoptera; family Ichneumonidae; species Ichneumoninae sp. A BG-2022a. The sequence goes on along the minus strand of JAPYZC010003360.1, from coordinate 5,113 downwards.
ATTCTTATTATTTTATACTTCATTCAGATTAACGACTTTCCAGTAAGGGTTTTTCGATTCAGAAATGTTAATTTTAGATTTATGATATAATGTTAATTTTTTGTTAATTTTTACCTGCCGATGGATAATACCGGTCGGGCTGATTTTAATTAACCGTCCAGTGGTTCCAATATAAGACTTCACGTTCTTATTATTTTATGCTTCATTCAGATTAATCACTTTACAGTAAGGGTTTTTTGGTTCAAAAATGTTAATTTTAGGGCTATCAGATAACGTTCATTTTTCCTTCATTTTTACCTGTCGACAAATAATACCGGTCGGGCTGATTTTAATTAACTGTCCAGTGGCTCCAATATAAGACTTCACATTCTTATTATTTTATGTTTCATTCAGATTAACGACTTTCCAGTAAAACTTGTTGGGTTCAAAAATTTTAGTTTTAGATTTATCATATAATATTAATTTTTCGTTAATTTTTACCTGCCGATGGATAATACCGGTCGGGCTGATCTTAATTAAACGTCCGGTGGTTCCAATATAAGACTTCACATTCTTATTACTTTATGCTTAATTCAGATTAACGACTTTCCAGTAAGGTTTTTTTGGTTCCAAAATGTTACTTTTAGGTTTATCAGATAATGTTCATTTTTCCTTCATTTTCACCTGCCGATGGATAATACCGGTCGGGCTGATTTTAATTAACCGTCCAGTAGTTCCAGTAAAAGGCTCCACATTATAATTATTTTATGCTTCTTCAGACAAACGACTTTCTAGCGCGGGCTTTTCGGGTCGAAAAACCTTACCATAAAATGTTTCACCCCAATCAAAATTTTCCGTGGCGATTTAAATTATCACTATTTTATGCTTCTTCAGACAAACGACTTTCTAGTGAAGGTTCACCGGGTCAAAAAAGTTACCATTAAATTTTTCGCCCCAAACCAAAATGTTTCGTGGCGATTTACATATCAAGGTTGTCCCTCAGCTCACCATCCGTGCTCACGATCGTTCGAGCAGTTCGACCCCTTTCCTCTCGACCGTCGATAGTCCCCGGAGAAAAAAAAAGGAGAAAAACCCTCACGGTAGGAGGAACGACGAGACGAGAAACGTCGGCGCAAAGTGGGCTATAGCATTTGCGAAATTCCCGTTGAGGCGTGATTTACCTCCCGGCGGTTATAAAACGGCCGAGGCGTCGACATTCTCGTTAAGGAAAGTACTCGAGTAAGATCTGGGACGAGTAGTGCAATCTCAAACGTAGAGGAGCAGAGGAGAAGGCTGGAGGAGAAGAAGGACTCGCGATGCCCCCGCGATGATTGATCCTACGAGTCGCTCGGCGATGCCGCTGCCCATCCTCGGACGGCGAGGCCTCTTCTCGCGAATTGCGCAAATGCGCTTTCGACCCCGTGCCAGTGGCAGTCGGAATGAACGAGCGTACGAACAACGGAATTAGCATAATTCGCGGGCGTTCGACGCTCCGGCGAAAATAATAGTAACACCGCGGAGGCGAGGTGTGCAGCGTCGTTGCGCTGGCAAAGTGCGCTGGATGCAAAAGAGAAGCAAAAAAAAAAAAAAAAGGCCGCGTGTGGCTCGACCAGCTGCAGCGGCAATGCCAGCGCGGCGAATCAAGTAGAAACAGCACGCGAGGAACGGACGAGAGCGAGAGCCGGGCGGCGAGACTGCCCTGTGGATGCTGCGGATGCTCATCGGCCGACCGGTCGAGCGAGCGGTGCAGCACGTGGAATACACACACTCACACACGCCCACACACGCGCTCACACATGTGCGGGAGCGTGTGTGAGCGGGAGCGGGATAGAGATAGACAGCCTAACTATACGGAGATTCTACGAGGTTGTGTACCTACGCGTACAGCACTACTGATCCTACATCTTAATTATTATGTGGCCATTTATCCCTGCAACGTGAGATCTTACAATGTAAGATATACACTTTTAGTTGATTATATATTATAGCCATTCTGCAACGTATAATAAGGGAGGCATTTAGCTGCGTGAGATATGCCGGGACGCAATCTCGGCAGGTTGTGCTTTTCGCTCGTTCCACGGGACGATCCTCTTGGACCCCGTTGCAGATTTCGCGGGGAAATAGCGAGACCGAGTTTGCGTGAGATGCGCGGAGCGGCTGCGCGACGACACGGGGAATGGTGAGGATTGGAGGAGTGTAATAACAGCAACAAAAATCGCAGTAGGTATGTGGTGTTCTTCTTCTTGTTTCTCGTTTTTCGTGGATTTATGCCTCTTGGCCGAGTTTCATGTAGGGGAAGCCGGGGCGGAACGGGGTCGTGGGGCAAAATGGGGACATGTACCCCGTTTTGAACCAGATGGTTTTTTTTTAATATAATTTGAAAACCAGTGCCGATACAATTTTGGTGGAAAAACAATGGATCTGTGGTTTGATTATATGGGTTGATAGGTTTTATTGCTTAGCGTCCCCGTTTTGCCCCGGTCTACGGGAAAACCGAGGCGAAACGGGGACGTGGGGCAAAATGGGGACCTCTACCCCGTTTTGCCCCAGATGGTTTTTTCTGCAAAACTAACAAATTCTTGTTCATTTTGAAATTTTTTAAAATAAAATTTACGGTTTATTGATAAAAATAATAATTAACCAAACAGAGAACAAATACACTAAAACATTTCTTGTTGAAAATCAATGATCGATATTGGAAGTTTTTTTACATAAACTGTTTCTGGAATTTCAAACACATGTGCATGGCAATTTCACAGTAAAATTTGTATTCCTTGTGCAAATGTTTGCAAATTTCAGGCGAATTATTTGTAATTCTTCTGGTATTTCAATTTCACAAAAAAGTACATTAATCTTCAATTTAATGTACGTAATGTAAGCAAATTTTCGAGTTCCACTAAATTAAGTTAACTATTTATTTTTTTAGCGTGTGGTCCATTCACCGCGAAAACGAAATGGTTGAATTAAGCAAATGCGCGGTGACATACGTTCAAAGGTGTACTTTATAGTTACAACAAAAATGTTTGTTACAGTCGACAAATTTTGAATAAATTGAAGCAAATAATCGTTTAACAACACAATGCTTTATTTGTACCAACCAAATAACAGTCACCGTGGTTTTTGGTTAATCGAACCAATTTTTTTTCCTCAGTGTTCTGGCCGAGAAATGTTCCCGCGTGTCTCGGTCTATCACAGCCGAGAGGAAATAGCGAAGAGCGGGGCAAAACGGAACGGTGGGGCAAAATGGAGCAGTGGGGCAAAACGAAATATTCCAATAATTGTTGGATGGGGCAATGGGGCAAAACGGCACAGACAATCCGGATGCATCAACAGGGCAAAATCGAACATCCAAAAGTGATTGGAAACTTGCGTTCTGCTCAATGTCCCGTTTTGCCACGCTGTCCCATTTTGCCCCGCTCCACTCTGCCACTATAGGATAGTTTCGAAATACTTGGATATCGCGGAATTCCTGTGGTCCGTATCGAATTCGCATTTTCGTGCGGCATACCTGTCGAATGTTTCATAACTGGGCCACGGGTGTGCGAGTGACCTGCCTCACGGGAGCCACGGTTGTGCCGCGCCACGGGCAACGGCAGTCCGCGGAATACCGCAGGTACCTTTCGAATTTCGTATGCGCAGGTTCAACGGACCGGCGGGATTGCAGCGATAAACGTACCGGCCGTTGCTGCATTCGTTGTCCCTTGTTCGTCAGGCGGTACCGCAGTTACACATCGCGATACGGTGAACGTAACGAGAAATAATTTACGACGTCGAATAAATACGCTCCGCGCAAGGTAATTTGTGACGCGGGGAACGGAGCGAACAGAGGCACGTTGGAATCGTGCACTTGCCATGCATTGCCGTGCGCTTGATTACCCGGAAAAATGTAAACATCCCGAGGTAACGTTATGCGCTCGAACTTTTGGAATTCGTTGCCTCGCACCGATGCTCCTTCTTTCGAGATGTTTCGTGGTTTGCGTTTTCGCTTCTTGTTGGAGGAGGAGGGACGTGAGGCCATTCGGCCATTTTTACTTTTAACTCGCAATTTTTTTATCCTTGATTCTCTTTTTACTCCAAAATTTTGGTTATTTAATTCATGGTGGCCGTTTTTTTTTCGAAAAAAATTCCCTGACTTTTCCCTAACTTTTCACGGACCAATAAAAATGTTTCCCTGGCCCAACTTCTAAAGACGTCTATTAACAAAAATTAATTAATTATGAACATGAGAATTCCTAATTTTGTATGATTATTCAAGTCCATTTTTTTTTTTCGAAATGTTCCCAATATTTTGTTTAAGACTCCCTTTTATGTACTTCTCATTTATTTATGGAAGGTTCAGCGACAATTTACCTTTTCCCTGGCCAATTTTGAAATTCCCTGACTTTTCCCTGATTCCTTGACCGCTTCCACCATGTAATTCTCAGTAATTATTATTTAGTATCACTTTATCAGCATCGTAATTCGATCGATTATCATTCTATTAATTAGGATTCTATTTAAGATGCACGTGTCTTTTACTCCCGACTGCCCGTTAGGGCAAAAAGACGGGAGTTATGCGAACTTCGGAACTGCAAAAAATGACGTCTGTAAGTTTAATCCACTCCGTGACCGCGAAGATTGGCTATAGTACTGCGTTGTGAGGGAAGATGTCTCCCGACTGTAGCAAAGATTATTACTGAATTGATATAATTATGTTATTATTCTTTATTGTTAATTATTACTATTATTGTCTACTGACAATATTAATTATTGTTACATACATTAATTATTTCATCCTTTTTAAAGTTACTTTTTGTTAACCATTTTTGTTCTTGTTGTTTTCATGTATTTTTGTGTCAGCTCTCAAGGGACGTAGTCCTAGAAACTCAGGTTCTAATAATAATAATAATAATAATAATAATAATAATAATAATAATAATAATATATTTTAATAATTGTGCCAAAACGTTGCAGCTGATTTGCATGCGCGAATGTGTTTCGGCTGGGTAGGGAAATAGTAATTTGCGATACAAGGGCGTAAAAGCGGACTTTTTGTCGAAGGTTGGGAAGCGGCCGCACGAGAGGAGACGAGTGCCGCCGCTTCACAACCGCCGCCAAAAGTCCGCTTTCACTCACTCGTATCGCATAATATTTT